>MU718296.1:43537-63577 GCA_026770625.1 Nicotiana glauca
GATCTGGTAGATATTATTATACCTTTCATCTTTTTCGTATTTTCTAGATTTCATATATTGCTGTTATTTTTGTTATTTTATGTTATTTTATGTTATGTATATTATTTTATGTTATTTTATTATGAGTCTATTGATAGTACTAATATATCTCCTCTTGTCGCTTTCTTGAGCCGAGGGTCTACTGGAAGCATCTTCTCTGCCCCTCGGGGTAGGGGTAAAGTCTGCGTACATATTACTTTCCCCAGACCCCACTTGTGGGATCATACTGGGCCGTTGTTGTTGCTCTAATTGGTGGTGTGTGCTGGCTAGTCAGTTGGTCTGCCGGCAGGGCATTGGTGCCATTGCCAATGGGCTTCTGGGCACTTTAGGACCATGTGATGCTTTGGTGTTGCTGTTGCTTGCACCTTGAGGCATGGCCCGAGGTATGATAGGGAACATCTTGTGTTGTGAGTCATGGAGTGGAATAGGACAACAGCCTGTGACATGGTCCTCTTTGCTTGTATAGTCTTTAGGTGTAATGTTAATTGTTTGCATGGTTTAGTTTGGGCATCCAGTACTTATTTATGATGCGTTGTTGCTTCATATTGCAGTTCGCCGACGGGCCCCATACTTTGTGGGAAGCCAATATTGAGGTCAACAGTTCCTTCCTACTGCTCTCTTCATTTTCAGAAGGCTGAAAAACATGTGACTCGGGCTTTGAAGAAGGCAGGACTTAATGTCTCCAACACAAGTAAACTGGCCCCCAAGTTTCATGTTATAGTTGCGGAATATGTTAGCCAGATTCAAAACAGAAGAAGAGCTGCACAAAAAGCAACTTTAGAGATTGCTGAGATAAAAGAGGAGAACAGCTCCTAAGGTCGCATTAAAAAGAGGAGAACAACTTTAGAGATCGCATTAAAAAAAGCCTGTAAATTTTCGTGGCAAATTGGTGAAGCAGCTATAGCAGTATATTTTGGTTAAATAGATTTCGTGTGGGAGGATGGACTTATGACTTGGTGGAAGAGCTTGTATTGTATAAAGAAATATTCTGCTTATGTTGGTTTGCTTATGATCTGCGCATTATTGATAGAAGGAAACACACAACAATGTAGTTGTATTTAACTGATATATTGGTTAAAACAACTAACAGATATTTTAGTTAAATAAAGTTCATTTTGAACTGACATCTGCTGATGTTGTTGTTGCGCTTGGTTATCACATGAGGAATACCTTATTTGTTTATGGATGTAGAGAAGCTACTTTTCCTAACGGCAAAAATGAAGTTTTTAACCCAAATGGTCCATTGAGTTTAGGAGTAGAACATTTTTCCCCCCTATGATTATTCTGAGCTGTGGGTGTTAATCGGGCTGGGCTGACCCGTTTTCAACCCGGGTCAGCCCAGTTCAATCCGTTACTATTCCTTATTGTGCGGGCTGGGACGGGTTGGTTTGGGAGCAGGTTTTGGACGAACATGTTCTGGTTAACGGTGCACCGTACCCGCTAAGCCCGTGACCCATTAACGGGCTGCAGCCCGTTATCATCCCGGTTACTGTTGCTGAATTTTTTTAAAAAAAATAAATTATTTGGACCGTTGCCAACGGTCAAATTGAGAAATGACCGTTGGGGAACAACCAGATTTTGCAGAAATGGCCATTTTGGCCTCCCCCATTAAAAATATAGCCCTCCCACCCCTAATAATTGAAAAATTACATTTTTAACCTTTTAAAACCTATAAATAGCCCCCTTCTTCTTTTTCTTCTTCATTTTTTCTCACAATTCACTCTCTTACTACTCTAATTCTCTCTCAAGTCTCAATTCTCTTTTGATATTATTGTTCTAAATTCTCAAATCTCAAATTCTCAATTATTTATTATTTCAAGTTTCATCAATTATTTAGTTTAGCCATTACAAAATTATTATTATCAAATATCAACTATCAAGTATTCAAATGAAGTGTGGTATCAAGTACTATCAAATTTCGGTCTATTAGTTGATGTTTGATTTTTTGTATCAAAATTAGTGCGACATCCGGAATCCCGGTACACTCATTTCATCTCTTTCTCTTATTTGGTGTACACTTATTTTATTATTTAGAATTATTCATTTAATTTCTTAATTTAATTTACATAATGGATTTACTTAGAGCAACCAAAAAAACGTGCATTAGTAGAGGTGCCGTTGGTTCTTTAGTAGCTTTACACATATTTCTGAAAGTTCATCTGAAAATTTAAATGTAGATTATGAGCGAATGCAAGAAAATTTTGGTATAGATGATGATTTAGATGATATTTTAGATGATATTCAATCACCCGATAATCTTGAAACACCACCACCTACACCTGGTAATGCTAGTCAAACTCAAAATGTTAGGGGTGGAACAAGTAGGCCTCCTCTTCCTATTAAGAAGAGTCGATGATTAAGAAGTAAGTGTTGGATGTTTTTTGAAAGACTAGAAGATCAAAAAAATTATGTAAAATATATAATTTGTAGTGAAGTTTATAAACATGAGCCCGGTAAGGGAGGGGGAACATGTCAACTTCGTAAGCATATGAAAGAGAAACACCCTCTTTATTGGGGAGTAGATGAGGAATCTGGGCAACAAAAACTTAACCTGAGTACTTGGGGTTTATTTGGTAAATACGATATTAAGAGAGATCGGGAAGAATTAGCTAAAATGATTGTTTTAGGGTGTTTACCTTTTAGTTTTGCTTCTTCACCATATCTTGTTACTTATATTCAAAGAATTTATAACCTTATGTTTAAAGATATTCTTAGAAGTACTTGTAGAGCTGATATCTTAAGGCTTTTTGGACAATATTAGACATATATATGTTATTTGTTCGCAATTCTTCCTTGTAACGTTTCTCTTACTTCTGATATTGGTCGTGCTGTAATATTTGACTATTACATGCCATTGGATAGATGATAATTTTTGTATGCAAAAACGTATTATTGCTTTTAAATATGATGAAGATCAAAGTCATACTGTTGCATTTATAAGTAATACTAAGTTGCTATATTTTATAATCTTGCAAAATTTTTTTTGTGTATGTCATTTGATAATACTTCTAACAACAATGCCGCTATTACAATATTAAAATTGCATCTACACCCACTACTTCCTGAAATATTTTATGTTAGATGTCCATGTCATATTTATAACTTGATTGTGAAGAGTGACCTTGAATTATTTAGAGATGAAATTACTTTAGTTAGGAGAGCTGTTGGTGTAATTCAAGAAAATAATAGAAATGCTAGATTAAATGCATTTATGGAAAAATGTGTACACTGTGGACTAAAACCAAGACTCATGCCTGAAGAAATAATTACTAGGTGGAATTATACTTATTTATTCTTAAGATGTTGTTATAAATATAGAATGCTTATAACTGAAGTTGCTAATTCTCATTGTACTGATCCTAGCTGTTTGTTAACATCTAGAACTTGGGATATCATTCATGATGTTGTACAATTTTTACAAAATTTTTATGTTGTTACACTTGAGTTTTCTGGAGCTTATTATCCTACTATTGCAAATGGTTTAGTTCATATTGCTGAAATTTCTCTTTTACTACATAATTTGAAGAAGAAAGAAGGATATGCTTCTGTTGTTGAATCTATGCTAGATAAGTTTAAAAAGTATTTCTACCCAATTTTCCATATATACCTAATTAGTGCTATTTTAAATCCTACTGTCAAAATGATAAAGTGTCGCCAATTAATTAGAGCTTTATATACTTATATGGATATTTGACCAACTGAAACTCCTGATATTGACACTTGTATTTCTAAGCTACACACACATTTACAAACTTTATATAATTATTATGCTAACATTGTTGATACTTCTTCGGTTGTAGATGCAAATATTCCTTCAACTAATCCTTCAACATCTGGAACAACTATAGATGATGATGATGGTGTTCAAAATTATCTGATTTGGTCTACACTAGGAGAGCATCAACAAATCAGTAGCAGGAATATTGATGAACTCCAATTCTACTTGCAAAAGTCACCAGAGCCCCTCACAAAGGATTTTCTACCGCTGGGTTGGTGGAGAGCAATTCAAATCAATTTCCTTCTTTCGGCCATGACTCGAGACGTGCTAAATGTACCGATTTCAACAGTCGCATCAGAGAGCGCATTTAGCAAGCAAGGCAGCAGCTAGGAGATAACCATCATTCATTAAGCAACAACGCTTTGAAAATTCTAGTGTGCTTCATAGATTGGATAAGATCAGAACGACGAAATCAAGGGCATGCCGAGGTAGACGAAGAGGAGGAACAAGAAATTGGAGATATAATGGTTTGTGGTTCTGATTCAACCAATGCCGGAAACCTAGAACCTCATGTTGACATGGAAGAACTTACAAAAATGATGCAAAATATGTGATGTACTATTTTTTATTTTTATAGTTGTTGTAAACTTTTAATTTGCAAGTTCAAAAATAAAAAAAGAACTAGCAAATTAATTTGAAGTATTAAAAATATAAAATGAAAGTCTTCGGAGTTTGTTCCTTACATAAGTGCTATTGGTCTTATTAAATAATTTTTTGTAGCCACTTACTTTCTAATTTCAATTTTATAATTTTAAAATACAAATTTCGAATTTAAAACTTTAAACTTTAAACTTCAAAGTTTAATTCTAAGCCTTAAAAGTTTGCAAATACTTAAGTATCAATAATATTGAATAAGAAAAATAAAATTTAATTTTTTTTTTAAAAAATACAGTAGCCCGGCCCGCCCGAACCCGTTAAGCCCGACCTGAACGAACCCTAAATAACCCGAAAATTTCCAACCCGCCCCCAACCCGTTATCCCAACCCCGCTAACCAGCCCGCCCGATAAACGAACGAGCTGGATTTTTTCCCGTTCCCGTTCAACCCGTCCCAGTCCGCCCGATAAACAGGTATATTCTGAGCACACGACTTTTTAAGTTGGCAAAGACTAAGCAAATTTTGCTTCAACTGACAAGACTCTTGAAAGACCTAATTGCCATTATCGTTCCAGCTCAAAGTTAAGTTCTAAAAAGTCCTTGGAAGTTCCATCAATTGAACCAATAACGCTTGGTTTTGGCGGACTTACAAGATCTTTAGTGCTTAGCTTAATATAAATAGAAATGGGAAAAACGAATTAATTGATTATTGAGTTACACACTAAATAAACAAAGAAATTGAAACAACGAAGTAGTTGATTATTGAGTTACACACACAAATAAACAAATAGCTGAATTGTGTGATAGAAATTAAAAATACGAATGAATTGATTATCGAGTGTAAATGACTGTGGGGTAATTCAGGTGCTTTGAAAGTCAAATACTTATAATATATGACATGCTGATCTTATCACAATAAATGATTGCCTTGATTGTAAACAACAACAAACACAGTGGGGTCTGAAGAGGGTGTCTGTATGCAGACCTTACCTCTACCTAATGCACCTTACCTCTACCTAATGCAGGTAGAGATGCTGTTTTCAATAGATCCTTGGCTCAGGAAAGGCAAAAAGAAGAAGAGGAGGAAAGCATGGGAGGAAGAAAGATAGGAAGACAAAAAAGAAAAGAAAAAAAAGGAGAAGATGATTGCCTTTGATTGTAAATAGCTCCAAACAGACAGATGATAGTTTAAAGCACTAAGTTGGATTTCAATAGTTCAAGAAATATCATATGTTCTCCACAACTAATGGTGTCATCTCCCTACAGAAAGGTATAATCAACCAAGACTAAACACTAGTCACGTTTTGTTGATTGATTAGGACCTTTCTTCATCGCCCATGAACAATGTTACACTTGATAGACGAGGATAAATTTCCAATCAGTAATCTTCAGATCATGAGTTTATATGGTGAGTTGACAAGTTTTTTACCATACAAAAACTTTCAATTGCGTTATGTCTGAACCACTTTAAAATACGTCTCATTTCTTAAAATAATCAGCTTGTCCTAAAATTCTAACCATGACTGTAGACTCTATCTCGAAAGGTTGTTTGACTTTATCTCTTTAAAAAAAGACACACTTTTTTTTTTACATATAAAATTCGATGTATGAAATTGGAAGAAGAACTATTGCTCTTCAAGCGAGAACTATGGTCCAGGGTTTGGACTAGAAATTGCTTGATGTCCGGAAACCATCAAATCTTAGGCTGGGGGTTTGCTTTTGATAATCAATAAGTAGACAAATATTTATTGAATATTCCAACTTATGTTGTATATGTATATCATAGATTGAAGCCTGCTACTCAATATTATTACAATTTACAATCGACTTCATTTTCCGAGAGAATTTTCGTTTTGATCCCCCAAAAGTACCCTCGTTATAAAGTATATAGCATATAAAACAAAGACCTTTTGTTGGTTTTAGTCTTTATTTTGCTATACTGAGAGGGAAAAGAATCTTTCTAGTTAGCTTTCTCAAATTTCATAAATATATTTGCACATAATATTGGACTACTCATGAGCTGCTAAAATATTAATCCACCTACTTATTGTTCAATTAGTGTATATATACATACACCTTGAATAATTAATTTAATTATGATGCCATGATTAGTCAACGGAGGGGTTAAATGACACAGAAAATGACTTGCTTGTGTTTATCTAATTGCAAAATTAAAGAGATCGAATTGTATCATTGGACACATAAGCATATAACGCAGATTTCTATATATGCATTACTTTCTCATGCTTAGTATTTCTTGAGCCATTCGCCAGTCGAGGCAAACCTTAGGTTTAGATCGTTTTATAAATATATAAATACTCTAATTGTTTGCAGCAAGCATTGACATACACTTGTGAACTTTAATTGTGGTACTTTTCACTGCTACTGCAGAGGTTGTAGTTCAGAAATGTGCTGCATATAAATGATAAATATTGATCACATGAAAGGAGATCAATTGGAGGAAACCCCTCTTTTATTTTTTGAATAATAAATATGAGTACTGTTCTAAGATGTGAAATTATTATGTACTCTTCTTTGCCTGGCTGCAGCAGTTTCAACATAAACTACTGTAATTACTACTCTTTCTGTTACTTTAATTTTGTTGCTTCTTCATCTTCTCATATATAATATTTGAATTCTTGAGATAGTTTCTATGAAATACAACAACAACAACAAACCCAGTGTAGGGGAGGGTAGTGTGTACGCAGACTTTACCCCTACCTTGTTAAGATATAGAGGTTGTTTCCGATAGACCCTTGACCCTCGACTAAAGAAACACTAAACAAGAAGCGACCAACAATAACAACACAAGAAAAAAAACAAAGACACTGTGTAACAAAGATATAAAAATAAGAAATACTACAAGAATACGACTAATAATTCTCTGTGTAACAAAGATCTAAAAATAGTTTTGTATGAAATATTAATCTATAATGCTAGTGTCTGACCATGTAGAACATCTTTTTTTCCCCTCTTCACCTTATCAATACTCACGCTAAGGGCTGGCCAATTCTTAGATTACATGTTCATTTTGTCAAGAGAAAGTCAAATTATACTAATATTTAGTTCATATAATCACAGGAGAAAGGACCTCTGCTGTTATTCTTTACAGATTTTAGTTCCTACCATAATCTCTTCAAGTATCTCATATGTCAGCTCAACGATATCTTAATTATTTTCATATCTTCACAATTTATATACATCACACATGCTCTAGTCAATCTCGCAAGAAGCAAACCAAAACAACAGGGTTTAAATAGCTGCCAAACAATCCAGTGATATGGGAGGATGGTTCATTACACAATTAATTTTGTGCAAGGAACTACACCCCTGAAACTAGCATATATGTATATACAAAAATAAGAACTTGAGGTAGTATAAACTAACCTATATATACAAAAATAACTCACTATTCTTCTCTTTATGGCGAGATCCGAAGGCATCAACGAAAAGACGCATCTTGCACACAATTTAGCAATTTATCCAGTTAACCTGAAGCAAAAGCTATATAGACGTTTCAGCAGACTGGTATGAACAATGCCTGAATTTAGACTCTGGCTTAGGCTGCTGCAAGTAGATAAATGTAGAATCGTTCGGGTCGACATAACTGCAAAATTAAACAAAATAAAAATTGTATGAAATATCTCTATTTACATTTTCAATAAAAGATGAGATCATATAATTTCACAGTACAAAGAGCAAGCATTGTGACATACGCATGTCTAGTCATCTCATCAACTGGTGTTTGTGCTGCTTCATGAGGATCTACACGAGGCTTTGCCCTTGAACGTCGGTGGCGTCGTCTCACTTTTCCAATTAATTTAAAAACTAATGGGATGAAAGTCTCATAACCACCTTCATTGAACAAAATCTTAAACGAATGAGGAAGGGTCGTGTTTCCATTAGCCGCTTGTACAACCTGAAATAGACTAGCATCAGTCATCTGAAGTAGGGTGCATTGTCAATGAATAAATAAATCTATCTCTTCTACTTACCGGATTTACATATCCAGAAATGTTTTTGCAGAAGAATATTGGTTGGTTAAATTTTTCACCATGAACAAAAAGCTGCAGGATGAAGTCAATTTGGTTAGCAGAAGCAATTACCCGTTCTAAGTTTTGTTGCCTATCTCCACTCATGAAAATAACCCACGAATTTGTATCGATATAATTGGGAATATCTTAGTCTACACATAGATAATTATGTGTGTGTGTATATATATATATATCCGTGCGTGTATGTATAAAACTGCACCTCCTTTGAACCTACTGACTCTAATTAAATGCCGGATCAACCTCCAAGTCACAAAGATATAGCAAAATCTATACAGTATGACACAGGCACAGCAACAAGAACAGAAATATAAGCAAATTGTGAAGCACAATACGACTAAGAGAAGATTGATCTGAACCAAATGTTATGAACCATCTCACATCACCTCACCGTAGTTATCACAAGTCCAATGTTGTCAAACATGAAAAGTGAAAAAAATGCGTACATTTATTGGGGCATTAAGCGCAAAGCAAAAAATGAGACAGGATTATGAAGAAAAGCAATTGAAGAAAAAGATAAAAAGAATATATATGTAGCAAAATCAAAGAGCAATTACATAGAAAAATATTTGGAAAATTACAATTAGGTGAAAAGGTTAATGTTTAGTGTTGCCTCTTCATGACAACCTATGGGCAATGAGGCGCACGCCTTAACACCTTGGTGCCTACAAGCGTCGCTTAAGATAGGGAAGTGCACAACCTAATTTCACCTAGGTTCAGGGCTTAACCGCACCTCAAGCAAGCCTTTGACAACACCAGGTCAAAGACAGAAACCCCAACAAATAACAGTATAGACAACACTTTTTGCTCTCTCAATGTTGGTATTCAAGACAAGCGATAATGTTTATGTGAAACTAGCTAGAAGTAACCAGACAACAATCGAGCAGATATAGCACTTGCAAAGTATGGAAAATTCAAATGCATGGTAGTCTGAATCCTTCATCCAAGATTCTGGTTAACAACTTGAACTATAGAGTTACTTTAAAAGGCATGAAATTTTTTGAGATAGTTAAATGAAAGAGGGCAATATGGTTATCCTGGAACCTAAAGACATTAGCCTAAAGTGTTGCAAGATCAGATGAATAAAAAACAAACATAAATAGGTAGTGTAAAGAATCAAACGAACAACAATGTAGTCAAAAGGCATATATTTCCTACATACCAAGGGAATATCAAAAGAAATGAAGTTGTCCTTAGGGTTCTTGGCAACAAAAACCATCCGCATATTGGACAAGTAAATGGTTCCTTTTGCTTGTATTTCTCCTAAACTGCAAAACCAAAATAATCATGTCAATCCAAACATCATTAACTTCAAAATTAAATCAGCATTTTGGTCAACCAATTAACTTAGATGAAAATAATTTAAATTAAGGAAGCAGCAATAATACATAGTGGAAAAACAGAGAGATGATGAATTTGTACCGAGGGATGTTATCAATCTCAAAGTCAACGACATCGCTGGCGAAGACAAACAATTCGTTAAGGTATGGCATTGGCATCCCATGAGGAAATAATTTAGGATTCAATGCCATTTCTTGGATAGGAGTTGTAGTCCCAAAAATCGAGATGAAAATTAAGAGAGCTAAATAAGAATGTTTATCGGCTTTTGTTTAGGAATGTTTTGACTCCCCCCTTATATTCATGGCCCCTACTTTTACGTGTTTATCAAGTTTATTTTTTGTTTCAGCGTGTATAGGTTTGTATCTTTGCCCAAAACAATCATTTATTAATTATGTTAGGATAAATAAATAAAAATAACTACAGGTGTCGTGTCTCACTATTGAGTTATGTTGTCTACCGCGTAATGACGTCGACACTGAAATTAAACCATGAGTCCAGGACTTATGGGAAAGTTCTGGTATCGATTTATTTTTTGATATTCTCTACCTATCCCATCACAATGTTTTTTGAATTAAGTTGACGTTGAATGTGTTAGCTTTCTAAGCTAATCCAGCTACATAGTTTATTATTTACTTATAAAAAAATATTATCACTATCCAATCAAGCAGGGAACTTTAATGTGAGCCCTCTCAAAAAAATCATATAATGTTATGAACAATAAAAGAAGAATAACAATATTGCAGAGCAAAGTAGAGAGAGAGAATTTTTATTAATATGAGATGAATTACAATGGAATAGAACCCTCTATTTATAGGGAGAGATTGACTTAGCAATCCAGTAATAAACCCTAGAATCTCTCTAAATATATACATTCACCATAAATAGAATTCTATTTATAACACTCCCCCTTGAATGTTTATTCAACAGATAATGTGCCTCGTTAAAACCTTAACTAAAATAAAAACCCAATGGGAAAAAAAATTATAGAAAGGAAAAAGAGTACACATGTTTAGAAATACGTCTTTTGGTTGCCTCGTTAAAAACCTTGCAAGGAAAACCTAGTGGGATAAAATCTTATATGAGAAAAAGAGTGCAACGCGCATTAACTCCCCCTGATGAGAGCATCAATTCACATCATTGAGCCTTCACATCCCAATCTTGTGCACTAGCTTCTTGAAGGCTGACGTCGACAAAGATTTTATATCTGTTTCAATATATTTTCATAATGACATAACATAGAGATCTCTTTATTCATATATTCAGGTACCTGAATCTCTCGTGAGATTTTATGAAGTGTTATGTCATGTGATCTTCTAGATCACTTGCCTCCTTTATTATGATTATTTTGATCATTTGCTCACCTTCTTTATCAAGAAGTTTATTTAAAATCGATTTGTCTATACGCTTTAAGCGTACCACAGACTTTGTCCTTCTAGGACTTAATATGAGCATTTGCATTGAGAATATAGTTACTTTCTTTGGGTCAACAAATGCGTATGGCATGCTTTGTAATATATTGCAAATGAATTATCTTTTTATGAACCTCAAGTTCATATTATCTTATTCGAGGATCTAGATGTACAAATTATAATTCATTCCATGTAACTTTTTCTCAACTGTTTATCATGTCTCCCCCTCATGTTAGAAAAACTAACTTGTTTTCTAAACTTTGAGAACTCATCTTTGTGCTTTATGATGTTAATCAAAATATACACCGCACATCAATAATAATAAGATGGAATTATTTGGTTCATGACCCTGAACCACTTGTGAGGAGAGAAAATAATATACTTTTGTATATAACGTATATCAAACTGATATACAAAATTTTGTCCTCATAAACAATTGTTTAGCTATTAAGTGGAGGCACTCAATAAATCATTTTTCTAAACCAACTGTGATGTAAACCAACTTATCAAGATGAACTATCTTGAATAACAAAATTTGGAAATTATGCTCTAAATTAAATTATTGAGCAAGTTACCTCGCAAACACCATGTTGCGGGTTAACAAATAATTGTGCATGTAAGCATCTCATGGATGCATCTTATATGACATACATGGTAGGTGAATGGGCCCATATTCACCTTTGATATTTCCAGCATTCATAGGATTCAATCCCAATTTTAGTTGGTCTGTTAATTAATGAGAACAAGCAACATAAGAGAATTCATAAAGAACTTTCTAGTTCTTTAATATTTACCCATGTGAATTTTCTTTTAGTTTTGCACATTATACTTAAATTAATATGGTTAAATGAATTATGCCAACTGAATAAATTATCAATATTGATGAAGTTCAAATTTACACCATGGCGTGTGCAATTATCAATAAACTTTAAGTTTATTATGATATGGGTTTTTATATTAATAAACATCAACTTTATTGTGATATTCTTTTATTTGTGTAGTACAAACTGGAGAATAAAGCGAGTAACTTTTCACATACATATTGCTCCGCTACAAATTGTAGTAATAGAAGATATTAAATCTTTTCTTTATTTATAGTCTCAATATAACCAACTGCTTTCGTGAATACTTTAGAAACTGAATAAGTTTCTTTGAGACTTACTACAACACAATACCTTATTGTTAATCAATTGTGTTTCTCCAAAATAGTAATAATTGGCTCTTCTAGGGCTCTCAATTAATTTTGTACTACCATAGATTCATCAACATCCATGTGGTGAATATCTCTTTTAAAGAGAAAGTTATATCATTAGGGGTATGGTCAAAATTATATGCAAGATCTGTTTCTTGCATTACCATTGTCTTTTAATAATCGCAATGCCAAAATATTTTGCCGTACAATAGGTACGTGACCAATGACCATTCATGCCATAATAATGATATTATTTTCTTACATCATCTCAAACCTTCTTCTATAGGTGAGTGTGATATATTCACTACCACTAGCACGTTCATATTCTTCCAAGAATGAATATGCATTCATAAATCAGATATTGTCACATTCAAATCATGAATAGACCATAATCATCTATATGTGCGTTATAAAATCTCATGTCAAATTGATGACAAATATTACTTTCACAGAGTGAAGGATTATTTTGAGAATCCTTAATATTCTCATTATCACAATGATCGTCTATTGCCACGTCCACATCCATTGATACATTTATACTAATAATTTTGTTTTCTTTCAGACTTATCACATACTGTTATCACATTCTCTTAAGGGAATGAGAATGGAGCATTCAATGGGACGGGTTTTTAATTCTTTGCCCACAATCATACATGAATTTGATCATGGCGAGACATAGAAATTTTACCACTTCATGTGGGTGTAATTTCTTACAAACTTCATTAGAGTTATAATCAAACTTTGTTGTCTTTACTTGTATATAAAATCAAATTATAGAATTTCAAGAGTTTAAAAGAAAAAATAAAGTAAAACACTTACCTTGAATCCAGAAGAATATTCATGGAACAATTGACAATTATTATGCTCAATATTATGTAAAAATTGAGCATCATGCATGTATCCAAAGCCATAGTGTTGAAGATTTGCGTGAGCCCCTCCGAATTGGCAGGAACTAGTCCGTGAAAAAGACAGAGGGGTAGTAGGGAACTGGAATGATGATCAGAAAATATTACATATTATGATGAAAATTTGCAAGATGTTTTATAATGGGGAGGAGTGTCCTTATGGAGATAAGTGTAATTTTCTTCATGAAAGTCCTCCAAAATTTAAGACTAAAATTCCAAGACAAAGAGAGAGTTCTGCAATAAGCATTGGAACTACGGGTAAAAGATGTAATCTCGAGCATAATGAGATTAGCAAGCATGGAATTGCAGATTCAGCTATTGTCCGAATTAAGTCTATATATTTCATGGGTGGTTTAATTTCTCGTACATTAGACAATTACTTAATGGTATATCTATAAATTAAAACAACCGCCCTCTACTCAATTGGTTAGAGTCTCGTGCTGATAACGTGTTATGAACAATAAAAGAAGAAGAACAATATTGTAGAGCAAAGTAGAGAGAGAGGGAATTCTTATTAATATGAGATGAATTACAATGGAATAGAACCCTCTATTTATAGGGAGAGGTTGACTTAGCCACCAAGTAATAAACCCTAGAATCTCTCAAAATATAGACATTCACCATAAATAGAATTCTATTTATAACACATACTATATTTTAGTTGAAGTAGATTATTTTAGTTTTTTTAGAATAAAATTACTTGAAAAATTTCTCATAAACCATTTAATCTCTCATATGCAGTATCTTAAGTAATAGGAAATAATTCAAGAAGTTGATAACTTTGCATTAAAAGAATTTTTTGATTTTCAATATACTTGTTGCAATGAAGAAAACTTGGGGAAAAATAGAATTTAAAGTGTATTACATATTTTCAAATGATTAATGTAATCCCTTTTTTGTATAAAGTATTTTACTTTTCTACTTTGAAATACTTAATATTTTCTTAAAAAGATTTGGGGCGTCACGAGAAGAGTTGTGGTTGATGGATACCATATCTCCTTTAATCGGAAGTATTCGGGTTTCGGTATTTTGAATGAAAAAAATTCCTTATAAGGAACAATTCCCACTTTAATGAACTTTACATGGTATGATTTGAATTATTCAATGCCCCAAGTTAAATATCTGACATCAAATAAGAATTGAAAAATAAAAATTGAGGCCCCCCAAAATTCTGGGGCCTAAATCCACCGGTTTAGTGGCTTTACCCTTTGGACGCCCTTGCAATCAAGCTTGCACCACACTTCGGCAATTCATTGGACAACTTACAACTTGTCCTTCTAAGTTGGAACAGATGAGTTCACACCAAATATTGTAGGGTAAAAACTTACTCACTTCAGTGTTACACGGTATTATATTAATTTATTATAATTGAGTTATAAATTAAGATAAAAATATATATAATTAAGGAAGTTTTACACAAATAGCCGGCTATGTAATTAAGTATGCTTTATTGATAGAAAATTACAAGACATCTGTTTTATATTCATTGAGGTAAACACAAAATGCGAGTAAATTTATACCATATTTGGAATTGGATTCAAACCTCAAATCTCCAAGTTTTTTCTCTCATGGTTCATCACTAAGTCTGAAACCAAAATGTTGCGAAATTGGACTCAAAACACCAAAATAGGTGAAAAAAGAGACTTGAGAACATTATTATGCATAGTGCATGTGCTATACCTTACGACAAACTTCTCTGTTAAGGTATAGCGCATGTAGTTCACGCACTATGTCACGAACCAAAATTCATAAAAGCTGTGATGGCGTCGGACACCTCGGTCAGGCAAGCCAACATTTAATAATTAATTAAATTCTCATTTTAATATTTTTAAAACCATAGATTTTCTTTAATTTTAGTAAAATGTAATCTCCACAGAATAAAGAAAGGTGTTTACAATTTCCAATTGTGAATATCCCATAATCACCCGAGAACCCGGTGTAACAAGTGCATGAGCAATCACTAAGAAATTAAATGAAATACCATACCTATCCAGAATACAAATTTGGACAAGTAGTAAATACAATATTCTTAAAGAGACTCTGCTGGCTGGGGGTCGTCCCGAGAAAATGCAGCTCACCTAAGTCTCCGTATCAATCGTCTGCTATGCCCACTGGGCCATTAGAGATACATGTGCCTGTGTAACAAAAATGCACAACAAGTGTAGTATGAGTACGAAAATAACACGTAGCCTGTACATATTCCGTCTAATCTCGAAGAAGTATTGACGGGAGGTCGATTTCGACACTTAAGAGTGGTCCAATAATGTACCGATCATATAGTAAATTGAGGATTTATATAAAAATAACTGTAACTCAATAACATGAAGCAAGTAAACATTTCTTTTATTAATAGGGAGTTTCCAAATTTATTTTTCATATTTTACACATTTATCTCAAGTCAGGGAGGCAATATCTTTATTTATAAATTTGCAAGTCAAGCAATACAAACATACGCAAATCATGCGGAGGTCGTATGATCCGATCCAACAAATGTTTAAACTGTGCACTGTCAGAGGGTCGAATGGCACGAACCATAGACCTCGCTCGCAAATCATACATGCGATGATGTCAAATATAAATAAACATACCAAATAGTCAATCAAGAATTCATCAGGGAAACAATTACCCATGAAAATAGCAACTTCTCTTTAACGGTCAAGAATATGATATTTAATTCCTTTAGAAATTCTTTTACCAATTCGATATGGTTTAGGCATTTTAAATTGACAACAAGGTTTCAAGTATTATAAGTAAAGCGTGCTTTTGGGTCCTAGACTATCCGGATTTAAGCATAATAGTAGCTACGCACGGACTCTCATCACCTCGTGCGTACGTAACCCCCCACAAATAGGAGCACATATTCAATTATTTCACATATGGGGTAAATTCCCTCTTATAAGGTTAGAAAGGAGACTCACCTTGCTTCGAAGTTTCATAACCGGCATTCTACGCCTTTCCGATGACTCAAATCGATGCCAATGCTCCCAAAACTAGCCAAATAATGGGCAAACCAATGAAAATATACCCTAATACTTATAACAATTCAATTTATATAAATTCCCAACTTCGCTTGAAAAGTTGATAAAATCTACTCGGGCCCACGTGCCCGAATTTTCAAAATTTTTCGAAGATAACTTTACCCATAACCTCACGAACTCAAATATATATTTTACTCTCAATTTCATGTCCAAAATCGTGGTAAAAATCCAAAATCTCAATATCTAGGTCTTCTACCAAAAACCCACAATTTCTCCTAATTTCATGCTTGAATCCATAATAAAACCATGTATTTAACTTACAAGAGTTGGAATTAACTTACCTCAAGCTTGATGATGAAATCCCGCCCTCTTCAAAGCCTCCAAATCGCCCAACCAATGTGAAAATATGAGGAAAATGAGCCAAAACTCGATTTTAATAAAACACACTGCCAGTCCCCGATTCTCGCACCTGCGGTCACTTGACCTCTTCTGCGGTTCCGCAAGTGCGGCACCAATTTAGCTTCTACGAGAAAGCCTCCAGCTGCCCAAGTCCACTGCTGCGCTTGCCAGACCGCATTTGTGATCACGCAGGTGCGGATATTCCTTCGCACCTGCGGTCTCAACCCCTTCACTCCCAGCCTCTTTTGCGGTTCACTTCTCGCTCCTACGGGCCCGCACCTGCGGTGCTCTTCACGCAGGTGCGGTTACACCAGAAGCCCAGCTACTTCAGCCCTTCCCCAAATTCTATTTCAATCCGTTAACCACCCGAAATCCACCCGAGGCCCCCGGGACCCCGTCCAATCGCACCAACCAGTCCCATAACATAACGCGAACCTGTTCGAGGCCTCAAATCACATCAAACAACATCGAAATCATCACACTCCAATTCAGCTTAATGAACTTTAGAACTTCAAACGTTAACATTTGATGCCGAAACCTATCAAATTTCGATTGACCTCAAATTTTGCATACAAGTCATATTCAACATTACGGACCTACTCCAACTTCCGAAATTAGAATCCGAACCTAATATCAAAAAGTCCACTTCCGGTCAAACTTCTCAAAAACCTTCAAATTTCTAATTTTAGCCAAATGACTCCAAAATGACCTACGGACCTCCAAATCCACTTTCGATCTCGCTCCCAATACCAGAAGCACCATACGGAGTTATTCCTAGACTCGAATTCCCAAAAGGACATTGATAACACTGAAATGCACTTCAACCCAAATTTATAAAATTCTTCCAAAATGCTAACTTCTACAATAGGCGCCAAAACGCTCCCGATTCATCCAAAACTTGATTCGGGCATACGCCCAAGCGCGAAATCATCATACGAACCTGTTGGAACCTTCAAATCCCTATTCCGAGGTCATTTACTCAAAAATCAAACCTTATTAAATTCTTTCAACTTAAAGCTTCCGAAATGAAAATTTTCTTTCCAAATCAACGCGAACTTCCGAAAATTCAATTCTGACCATGCGTGCAAGTCATAATACCTGAAGTGGAGCTTACCATGGCCTCAAACCGCTGAAGAACACATTAAAACTCAAAACGACTGATATGGTCGTTACATTCTCTCCCACTTAAACATACGTTCATCCTCGAACGTGCTGAGAATTGCGTCGGAGTAGTCTGAAAATACTGTTAACATCTCGTGCACCTACCCGTGCTACCACAACTCAGTTGAGCACACTAGCTCGATCAAAGCTGAAGATATCCTCTTTCATTTAGGAAAATAAGTCTTTGAGCCGAGTTCCAACATCTGAAATGCTTTGCCAGGCCTACTTCCAACCTATGAATGCTGTATCAATCACCACACGATGCACTGATGCACGATTACTTAGCTTTTCTGAATTCACACTATGTACTATATAACTCATTTGACCATAATATCATTCTCTGATAACAATAGCCGAAATTCCACGAATCTGATGCTCCCACTGCACCTCATGACATATATAAGTCTTGTTCCAACTTTTACAATACCGCCACGACGGAAGAGATGTGTAGAAATTCATTACCAAATGTCGAGTCAAAACATCATTGAGTCTATACTCCTGAAAAGAACCATCACCTCATTCTGAACCAAATAATGATATTTGCTCTTTGATATACTTCATATAATCTGACCGCACTGATCCTAGATCTAATAATCTCGTCTCACCCAGTACGAACTGCTCAGGCAATAAGCCACCCCAAATATGACCAAATGTGTCATATGATGCCACAACATGCCAATAGGCTACAAACTCGAATGTGATACATAAGGGAAACGAACTCTGGAAGAGACTACTCAAATCATGCAACTAATATGAACTTTCCTCAGAAAATGGGAAACAAAACACACAAAAATTAGAATCTAGAAAACCGTACTCATAATCACACTATTGCGGTGTGCAACCCGATCCAAACAACATACCCGTGGTGGCATGCCACCCGATCCACGCATAGAACTCATATAAGGAGATACACACTGAGCTAAATTGCTCATTGCTACTAAATACTGAATATCGGTTGCAAGCACGCTAAGTGCATAATACCATCCCTGGGGAGACAGATAGCTCCATAAGCTACAAAACTCAGGCATAACTGAGGTGCAATATATAATCTAAATCACAAGAGCCATCCTGCTCACATAATACCATCGCTACACAGAACCTCAACACATAAGAAATTTATCAAGCCGTTTCACAACTCACATGGCCCAACATAGCATTACATGAAATAGAGAATGACGAAATAGCATCCAACGTACGAATACTCCTTCCTAAGGAGCGCTATGTTGAAATGAACACATCCAGCCTGATATAAAGCCCATCTTCATATTTAAATCCATCCACAGACCTCAAGCCAATTCTGATCGCACCGTACTAGACAACTAACCTTTCAAGGGTCCATAAATACCCTTTTTTCCTATAACTCACAAGAACAACCATCATAACCAGAGTAAACCTCCACAATCCACAACCCAATAAACCGAATGCCCTTCAGGCATGAATTCTCAAATTAGCGATATTACCACAATCTTCATATTTGGTTAAAATTTCCAATCAATTAAGTGACTACATGTCACACTCATACAATCTCCCCATGGGGTATGCTCCTACAATCTTCCGCACCAGATAACAAGTCTGCACATCCATACCACCGGCCGTACTAACACTGTAAACAAATCAAGAATCCATAACCAGGTTGCAAAGCCTTTCATAAAACACCAATATCAGGTGACGCTAAAGACAATACCAACTTACTATAAACATTAAAATCCCTTTCTTGCTCATCCGAGCTTGTGATCCTTACCAACACCAAACCGCAACCTCAGTTCCTGACTTTCAATTTTCATACCTCCCACTGCACCTAACATGCCAACATGCTACAGTATAAGAATTTCATCATAGCTCCTGAACCACTTATAGGATATACACTTCATGATACAGAAACCTTTTACTTAACTCATTCCAAGAGAACCATAGCAATACGCGAATGAATTCTCATAACCGTAGAACATGCAAATCCTCAAGTAGTGGTCTAAGCCACCATAACCCATTCGGGATCCACCCATACATAACATGCCATAATACTTGAATACTCCCAAATAAAATCAATTACAACAGTCGTCAAACCTCATACGTACCATCAAAAATCACATGCATAACTTATTCATGCTGAAGAAACTGATTGTCACACCTCTTTTTTACGGCGCTTTAACATACTCCGGCTAAAAGGAATATATATATAAGCGTTAAAAGA
>MU718299.1:0-13104 GCA_026770625.1 Nicotiana glauca
TCCTTTAATTGGAAAAACTCCTTCCACCACGCCCTTCGCGGGGTGCGGTAGCGCCGAAAGGAGGTGTGACAATATTGGCAAAAGGCGACTAGGGAATGGAGTCCCTATGTCTAAATGGCGCAACTCTGGGATTAGAGCCCTAATGTTGGCTAAAGGGTAAAAAGCTCAACTTAGGGGTTGGAGCCCTAATTTTGACTAACAAAGTAACAGTTCGATATTGGGAACTCTAAACTATCCTCTTTTGGGATTTTCTTCTTTTGTTATCTATTTTTCTTTCTTTTTTCATTTTTGATAAGATGCAGGAAAGAACTTGGAGGAAACTTCCCTTTTGCATTGATTATTTGATGCAAAGTTGATTCAGCACTTGCGCGTTTCTTTTCTTTTGGATGCACCTGCTTTTTGCGCGGTTGCTTGGATTTCACCTGTTTCAATTTTCAAACAAAGAACACTTGTTAGTTTGAAAGGGTGGTTGGTTTTGTGGCCTTGATTGCTTGATCCTGGCCCAACTTCTATCGAGAACCTCTGCTACCTACTAGTTTTGAAGATTAATCTCTTTCAAACCGAAGGGCTCGACTTTCAAGATTTTATGACAAACTCACCCGCGTGGGGCTCTGGAATTTTCACTTTATTCTACCTTTCTGACCTTTGTCTTGGACTTTATTTCTTCTTCAATACCTTTGCTTTGAAGGCATTAACAAGCATAGCCAGTCGGGATTGGCTTGGTGCGCCCGCTAAGGCTGGGCACTTTTCCTTAGCCTTTACTTAGCAGAGCCCTGTAAAACCAGTTCTGCTACCTTTTCTTGGTACTAGTTTCGGAAATAGAGTTATACCGAAAGGGATTTAAAGAAAGAGCAAACAAAAGGCAAGAAGATGAATTTCAAGAGAAGCATCCCTTTTGGGGGGGGGGTAAGTAGGACTTATCTAGGGGTGCATGCAGACTTCAAATGGAAATGACATGCTTCTTGGACTGGATGCCCCGCCCGCACAAACTTTCCCAACTTCTTGTAAGCTCATTGACCCATATTTCAAAACTAGGGAACCTTGCCAGGACTCTTTTAGTGGTAGGAGGTGTCTTCTATTCGGTCGATGGCGCCCTTTGCTGGTTTTCGCCAATCGACCGTTCTCATGTCTCTTCTCATCGTTGCCCGATAGTCCTCTTTACGAGTTTTTACTAAACAGACTCTCTCATTTTCAATTTCTCTACTCACCATCGCCTTATGGTGCCCGTAGGTTTTCACCGATAAGACTCTCTTATTTTACTTCTCTCAATTTGGACTGCATCATATTCCAACAATGATGTTTTTCAATTCCCACGCCTTTGCCAATTGATCGTAAGGACATAGACAAGGTTTTTGGGTAAAAAGAATTTTGGACGGAATTACAACTTTCGAGCCATTTTGGTGGGCTCATGGCCGAGCCATTATATCATCTGCCCCAGTTTCACTTTTTGGGGGAATTGTGATTTTTTTTTGGTATGACTGAACCCCAGAGAGAGGTTGCATACGTATCCTTTCGGAATTAAGTCAGACGTAGTTCAGGGAACATTTGTTTTTGTTTTGTTTAATTTTTTCTTTTGTTTTTTCTTTTCTTTCTTTCTTCTTTTTTTTTGTTTTTTCATTTTTTTCTTTTTTCAATAGTACTTCCGAGTTCCAAAGAGGGTAATCAAAGAAGAGTAACCGGCTCAAATGGGTTCGCAAAGGGTTGATAGTGCTTGGGTAGCGAGAAGGAAAGCCTTCATCATCTCAATTGCACAAAATTTATCACCGCATCAAGCATAGACATAGTACCTTTTTACTGCATCCGCATTCACAACGGCTTCGGGGTCATTTCCTTCGATGTCTCCCAGATACAATGATCCTCTCGGCAATATCTTTCTGATGATGTATGGACCCTTCTAATTAGGAACAAATTTTCCTTTTGCTTCCTGATGATGTGGAAGAATGTGACTTAACACAAGTTGTCCCACTTCAAAATTCATGGGTCGTACTTTCTTGTTATAAGCGCGGGCCATTCTTTATTGGTACAATTGGCCGTGACAGACCGCCGCCATCCGCTTTTCATCAATTAAGGCCAATTGTTCCAACCGAGTCTTGACCTACTCACTATCCTCAATCTCTGCTTCAATGATTATCTGGAGCGAAGGGATTTCTACCTCTGCGGGTATAATAACCTCAGTTCCATAAACCAACAGGTATGGGGTTGCTCCTACCGATGTGCACTGTGGTGCAATATCCCAGTAATGCAAAAGGAAACATTTCATATCATTGTCTAGAGCTTTGAATCATCTTTCTCAGAATCTTCTTGATGTTCTTGTTGGCTGCTTCAACAACACCATTGGCTTTGGGCCGATAAGGAGTAGAGTTTCTATGCATTATTTTGAATTGTTCGCATGCCTCTCGCATCAAACGACTATTCAGGTTTGCGGCATTGTATGTGATGATAGTTGCAGGAATGCCAAAACGAGAGATAAGATTAGAGTGCACAAAATTTACCACAGCTTTATTGGTAACTGATTTGAGAGTGATGGCTTCAACCCACTTCATGAAATAATCAATGGCAACTAACATGAATCTATTTCCATTTGAGGCCTTTGGCTCGATCAGCCCAATCATGTCCATGCCCCAGGCAACAAATGGCCAAGGTGCTAACATGGGATGCAGTTTGGTTAGAGGTGCATGAATCAAGTCATCGTGCAGCTGACACTGATGGCACTTTCGGACAAAGCTGAAACAGTCATTTTCGATAGTTATCCAGTAATACCCTGCTTGAAGAATTTTCTTTGCCAAAACATACCCAATCATGTGAGGTCCGCACACTCCTGCATGCACTTCATGCAGAATTCTTCCAGCTTCCTCGGCGTCAACACATCTTTACAAGTTGAGATCTGGGGTCCTTTTGTACAAGACGTCACTGCTTAAGAAGAAACCACTTGCATGCCGTCTGATGGTTCTCTTTTGATCTCCAGTAGTTTGCTCGGGGCATTCTTGCATTTTCAAAAACCTTTTGATGTAATGATACCATGGCTGGGCGTTTGGTTCTACCTCAAACTTATTACAATAACCATGCCTTTCCTTAATTTGGATCTCCAAAGGATCAATATGGGCATTGTCTGGGTAAGGCAGCATCAAAGCTAGAGTGGCAAGTGTATCAGCTAGCTCATTGTAACACCGGGGAATGTACCTGAAATCTATCGACTTGAACTGCTTGCTAAGATCCTCCACATGTTGCCAAGAGGGAATAAGCTTAACATCTCAGGTGTCCCACTCTCCCTGGGCTTGCCGGATAATCAGATCTGAATTCCCCATAATTAACAACTCGTTGACGTCCTGTTCAATCGGCATGTTCATACCCATGATGCAGGCTTCATACTTACCAGTATTGTTTGTGCAGAAAAACCGAAGCATGGCTATGGCCGTATAGTGCTGACTAGTTTGTGAGATCAAGATTGCCCCAATTCCCACACCTTTTGCATTTACTGCCCCATCAAAGAAAATCTTCCAAGCATGGGTATCTTCAGAGATTGCTTCTATTGAATTTACCTCTTCATATGGGAAATAAGTGCTCAACGGTTGGTATTCATCATCAACCGGTTTTTCATCCAAATAATCTTCCAACGACTGGGCTTT
Organism: Nicotiana glauca; assembly: GCA_026770625.1. Taxonomy (NCBI): domain Eukaryota; kingdom Viridiplantae; phylum Streptophyta; class Magnoliopsida; order Solanales; family Solanaceae; genus Nicotiana; species Nicotiana glauca. Next base: position 3,627 of record MU718299.1, read on the forward strand.
CATCGTCGTGCGAGTGACATAGACTATGTCAAATTCAGTGAGCAGAATCTACCATATCGCTAATCTCCTGGTGGGCATCGGTTTATGGAATATGTATTTCAAAGGATCCAAACTGGTTATGAGGTAGGTGGTGTGAGATTGAAGATAGTATCTCAGCTTCTGAGCAACCCAAGTCAAAGCACAGCAGGTTCTTTCCAACAGAGTATATTTAGCTTCATAACTGGTGAACTTCTTGCTCAAGTAGTAGATTGCCTGTTCTTTCTTCCCAGTTATATCGTGTTGCCTGAGGACACAACCGAATGAATTTTCTAAGACCGATAGGTACAAGAAAAGAGGCCTCCCTGGCTCTGATGGGACCAATACTAGCGGATATGACAAATATTCTTTGATCTTATTGAAATCTTATTGACATTCATCCGTCCACTTGACTGTCGCATCTTTCTTCAGTAGTTTGAATATGGGCTCACATGTGGAAGTCAGCTGAGCAATGAACTGGCTGATATAGTTTAATCTGCCCAAAAAGATCATCACATCTTTCTTGGTTTACGGAGGAGGCAAATCCCGAGAAGACTTTATCTTCGTTGGTTCTAACTCGATGCCTCTCCTGCTGACTATGAATCCCAGAAGTTTGCCCGACGGGACTCTGAATGCACATTTAGCTGGGTTTAGCTTTAGATCATACTTACGTAACCGCTCGAAGAACTTTCTTAGATCTCCGACATGGTCATCCTGAGTTCGAGACTTGATGATTACATCGTCCACATATACCTCTATCTCCTTATGCATAATATCGTGGAAAATTGCAGTCATAGCCCTCATGTAAGTCGCCCCAGCATTTTTTAGACCAAATGGCATAACTCGATAACAGTATGTACCCCAAGGTGTGGTGAAGGCTATTTTCTCTACGTCTTCTTCATCCATCAGCACCTGTTGATCGTAACAATCCACGAAGGACTGTATCTCATTCTTGGCGCAGTTATCAACAAGGATGTTGATGTTGGGCAAAGGGAAATTGTCTTTGGGACTTGCCTTGTTCAAATCTTTATAATCTACACACACCCGATTCTTTCCATCTTTCTTTGGAACTAGGACTATATTAGCCAACCATGTAGTGTACCATACAACTCTAATTACCCCTGCTTTCAGCTATTTCATGATTTCTTCCTTGATCTTATCACTAATGTCAGTTTTAAACTTTCTCTTCTTTTGCTGGAGCGGAGGGAAATCGGAGTAAGTTGGCAACTTATGAACCATTAGATCAACACTCAGCCCTGGCATGTCGTCATATGACCAAGCAAACATATCTTTAAACTCAAACAGGAGTTGGATTATTGGATCCCGAGTTTTCTCGTCTGTGTGAATGCTTATTTTGGTTTCCTAGATTTGTTCGGAAGTTCCCAAGTTAACCGGCTCAATATCATTCAAGTTTGGCTTAGGTTTATTCTCAAATTGTTCCAATTCTCGATTTATTTCCATAAAAACCTCTTCTTCATCATATTCTGGTTCTTGGTTCAGTATTTCACAATTAGACAGTGTGTTTGGATCTGGGCATGAAGTCCGCAAGTATGTCATATTATTTAAAGTCGCATTATTAGAATTGAAAAGAATAGCGAAAATTAAAAAGAATAATGAGAAAAATGAACGATAAAATATTGATTTTATTTCATGGAATTGGGAAGATAACAGGGTTTACATTTGGAAATTTAAAGACAAGAAACTAAAGAAATATCCGAGTTACACCCTAGAATAACTCAGGATGTAGAAAAAGTAGCAGGGCATGTCTACCGGGACTCCCGCCTGATCGAAAATGGCGTAGCCTTCCAATTTTGAAGCTTACCGCTTGGTCCTGTGTATAACACATCAGCGGTGCTAGTGCCCTCTCCTGGCTGAACCATGTGAGTTTCGTAGAGTATTTTCCTCATTGCCCCACATATTTCTTAAATTTCTTCGGCCGTGAAGGCCTCCTCATCTTCCTCCTTACTGTACTTCAGATTTACAAAGGTTTCATACAAATGTGGCAGTGGCTGTGGCAGGACCCATCCCTCATTCTTTCTCTCATCTGCCCATTTTATATCATCTGGGGTAGGCAGAAAACCTATCCCGAAGAACTTTTCAGTTGTAGGCAGAGTCACTAGCTCAGATATTTCTTGAAAAGCTTTTCCAAGTCCCTTTCCTGGTTTGAAACCATGTCTGGTCATTTCCTTGGCTACCATAATCGAGGCATTGGACAAGAAAGGTTGGGGGCAAGGATTTCCCTCTTTATGCTGGTCCGCCACCACAACTTCGAAAGCTTGGTAAACTATGTGTTCACTGCCTTCCCTCGCTTCCAGGCATGGGACAGATAGGTCCCGATAGATTGACTGTTCATCCTGTCCATGGACCATAATCTCTTGATCCTCATGTTCAAATTTCACCATCTGATGGAGGATAGAGGGTACAGCTCCTACGACATGGATCTAAGGCCTTCCCAAAAGAAAATTATAGGACGTGTCCATGTCTAGCACTTGGAAGGTCACCTCAAAATCCATCGGGCCAATGGTCAATATCATGTCAATTTCTCCAATTGTGTATCATTTGATACCGTCAAAAGCTCATACACAGACATTGTTGGGACGAATCCTCTCAGTCCCGATTTCCATACGCTGTAGTGTGAAGAGTGGCCAAATGTCTACCCCAGAACCTTCGTCTACCATGACCCTCTTCACAGAATATCCCTCACATTTGATAGTTAAGTGTGAGGCTTTGTTGTGAGTAGGTCCTTCGGGAGGCTAGTCGTTTTTACTAAATGAAATCTGATTGACAGCGAAAAATATTTCCGCCATTCGTTCTAGCTGTTCCACCAAAGTTTCAGCTGGCACGTATGCTTCATTCAGGGTCTTAACTAAAACCTTTTGGTGCTCAAGGGATTTCATCAGCAATGGCAGGAAGGATACTTGTTGGGGATACTTTCGCAATTGATCAACCACCTCATAGTCAGCCATTTTCATTTTGTGAAAGAAAGTTTTTGCTTCCTCGGCACTTACAGGTTTCTAAGATGGGAAACCCCTTCTGGTGGTGTTGTTCACTTCTTCTATGTTGGATTATTTTCCAATGGGGTGATTTTTTGAATCTCTCCCAAGATTTCTTTGCCTTTATACGGAACCACCGTCTGTTGGTAATTCCATGGCACTGCAGCTGTATTTGTCATAGGCTTTTGTGGTGCGTGTCAAATAACCATGGGCTTATTCTGCCTCGATGGTTTAATTGTCCCCCGCACCATATAGGCTCCATTGGCTACGTACATTTGGGTTACCTTCTTCAGTTCAAATCTCTTTGGAGGGCTCAAAGTCAACTGCTTTTCTTTACGGCCTCGTGGGATATAGAGAACTCCATCTTTGGGAGGCATTCCTCTGTTCCTGTTTCAACTTTCTTTTCTGATTCTGACTTGGTGACTTTGTTCTTCTTTTCCCCTTTATCTTGCTTCGAGGCAATATTTGGCTTTCTCTTCGCATTAGCAATAGCAATTATGGCCTTTAGTGCCGGATCAAATTCTTTATCTTCACAAATCATTCAAATCACTGGCCCATTGTTATAGGCTGGCAGTGGGTTATTGGTCACGTTAGGGACATCTTCATCCCTTAGCACTATCTTTCCTTGCTCTATCAAGTTCTCTACCGCTCTTTTCAATGTCCAACAATCATTTGTATCATGCCCTTCTGCTCCAGAATGATAGTCATATCTGATACCGGCTGTGTAAGAAGGCGACGCTGGGTTTTACCTTGTTTGAGGGACTGGTTGCAGTAGACCCAGTTGGAGAAGCTTTGGGAATAGATTGGAGTATGATTCACCGATTGGTGTGAATGTTTTCCTCATGGGTGGCTCACGGGATGGAAAATTGTTCTGTGGGGGACGAGGATTGTAGTGGTTTTGGTGAGGAAGCTGATTTCTTGGAAATTGAGCTAGGTTTCTATTGGCATGTTGCTGCGGTCGTACAAAAGGGAGCATTCATGACTGCATATGGTTGAGGAGCATAACCCATGTCCTGATGAGGGTAATAATGTTAAGGGGATCTTTCTGAGAACATGGGTCTAGGAGCACGGTGTCTTCTTGCACCCGAGGCCGCCATAACTATTTCTTCTTTCTTCTTACCCTTCGCCATTCCTCCAGACCCACCTTGAATGTCTTGGGAGGTTGCTCTAATGGCTGATTGGCTCAGAATTCTGCCTGTTTTCAATCCATTCTCCACCATTTCACCAATTTTAATAGCTTCGGCGAATGGTTTGCCGATAGCTGACATCATATTTTGGAAATAATCAGCTTCCTGAGCATGAAGAAACACCGTGGCCATTTCAACCTCGTCCATTGGAGGCTTTACCCTTCACGCCTGCTCACACCATTTGATTGCATACTCCCTAAAACTCTCAGAGGTCTTCTTTTTCAGATTTGCCAACGAGTTCCGGTCTGGAGCAATGTCTATATTTTACTGGAATTGTCTAACATAGTCTCTCGTGAGGTCGTCCCAGATGTTCCATCGATAGATATCCTGATCCATGTACCACTCGGAGGTGATACCCATCAAACTTTCCCCGAACTAAGCCTTGAGAAATTCTTCTTTTCCTCTAGCTCCGCGCAACTGATTGCAATACTTCTTGAGGTGAGCAATAGTATCACCATGCCTATCGTATTTCTCGAACTATGGAGTTTTGAATCCAATAGGCAAATGCACGTGAGGGAACATGCATAGATCAGTTTATGACAAACTCTTCTTCCTACTCAACCCCTGCATGTTTTTGGGACTCTACTTCAGGCTTCTCATCCTTTTTGCCATTTCGTCCTGTTTGGGAGCTTTGGGAGTCTTGTCCTGTTCCGTTGTGAACTCAAATGGAGGTGGCTGAGAGTAAGTGTAGGTGGGGTACTGAGGAGGCTCTGTTTGGTAAGTAGGCATTTGGAATGTAAAGGCCGAAGGATCAAAAGTGGGCCTAGGCAGTGTAGGTTGTGTTGTCGCCGAGCATGGGGGAGCGGTGAAGATATTGGAAATTGTTCCAGATATAAACACCTGGGGGTGAACCTCAGAAGGTGTTCCTATGAAATGTGCCGGTATGGTGGGTTGTCCTAGTGAGGTATTTGGATGACTGATGGGAATATTGGAGGTACCCCCTGATCTAGGAAACAATTCGGGGAATCCGGGGATGGCACTTGGAGGCTCCCTTCCATTCGTTCATGCATCCCACATCTCCATGACCCTAAGACATAAGATCCTGTTTTCTTTAGCTGTTGCAGATTTTGAGGCTGGAATGCCCAAGATTGGGCTATCTTCTGGGATGGGAATCGCTGGCAAGGTTATTTCCAAAGACATTTCTGTGCTCCCCTTTGATCTAGTGAAGTAAGGATGTGAGACCCGTTTACCAGAAAAACCAACCACCGTTTCTATAAAACCTAAGCTAGAAATTAATAGCAGCAAACAGTTAGTTTGACACAAATAAAATATAAGTAATCGCACGTTGGGGTGTGATGCACCTATACAGTTAAATGGGTTTCTACATGTTTTGCAACGGTTGCATATGTCATCCCGGCTTTTCCTTATTCTTTCCTATTTTCTTCCTTTGATTTCCACTCTCTTTTCCCTGCTTTTTCTTTCCTTTTGCCCTTTTCTCTCATTTTTGTCATTTTCTTTGGTCTCTCTCTTTTCTTTTCTTTTATTTTCTTTCATTCTTGACTTTTCTTTTGCCATAGTTTCTTTCTCTTGGTTTTCTTATTTTCACTTTCTTTTGTTTCTTTTCCACTCTTGTTTTTCTTTTATTTTCCTTCCCTTTCTTTTTTCTTTTTTCTTAGGGACACGGTCGAATTTTATGGAGATTGCCTACGTATCATGACCCTGCATGAATTCGACCAAGCGTCGTTCTTGAAGAATAAACGCGAAAAGAAAAAAAAAATAATTTTGGGAATTTTCAATGTTTCATTAATAAAAACATATATTACAAAAGATTTAAAACTACTCGTCTTCTTGGAAAGGAAAACTACAAATAGACTCAAAATAAAACAAAATACAGACTCAATGCTTGAAAAGTCAAGAATACATTAAACCTTCAATTACTAGGGCCCGCGGGGCATCATTCAGCCTCGCCGCGGGCCTATGTTCGAGACTCCCTTGTAGTTGCTCCAAATCATTCTTAACTCGGCGGACGAAAGTCATCACTACAACATAGAAAGTGGTGCGAGTCATGTTCTCGCACACTTGGAACTTGATGGTAATGTAGTCAGCGATGGCTCTCATTCTTTCCCTAATTCTGCCCTTTTCCTTAAGCAACCGCCCTATCTGCTGGTTTCGGGCTTCTAACACCTGAGAGTCATAAAACTGATGATTTTGCAATTGTTGTATTTCACCATCCATTTGAGCTATCAGACTATAACAATGCTCCCTGTCAGCTTTGAAAACTTTAGCTTGCTTAGCTGCCTTGTCCTCAAGGGTAGTCACTATAGTCCTTCATAATTAATCTTCATTTGTTGCACAAATTGGGCCCGTTCTTCTGCTTTCTTTGCCCACTGCGCCCGAATTTTTGCTATATTCTCTTCGGATTTTTCCAATTTTTCTTAGCACTCAAGGACTTTCTTTTTTAGTCTGCTTATCAACCTTTCATTATCCCGACTTTTTTCTTGGTTGTTGGCAGCTATTTTCATCTGTCAGATCTAAGCCTTAAGGGCCTCATTTTCTTGGGTCAGTTTCTTCTTGTCACCTTCATCGGCTACGGCTTGCAAGCTATTTTCAAACTGAAGATCCCGGACCTGCTTTCTAGCTCCCCTATTCTAGCCCAATATTCGTTCTCTTTTGCTAACCAATCCCACTGCACCTGGGCCCCATCGATAAATTGTTGGACGTGTGGCCTCTTTGTCGGCCTTTCAGGAATTTGGAATCATTTGCCAAACCAAATCATGTATTTGGGGTCCACTTCACCTCTAGCTCGATCCCGCACTATGGTCTTAGGTTCGAGAAACCTACACTCATTCCATATTTGGCGAAATTTCCCTTCTGGAAATGCAGCTTTTGGGCCTAATTCAATGACTTGTTTACTCAGATCCTCATCGTTATGGACGGTTTGAAATCTTCCCAATTGGCGCAAGACCTTGTAGGGAGCATAGGGTTGGATGCTACGGATGCCCATCAAGAGGATATAAGGCACATCAGCTGATATATATACTGCTTCCGTAACAGGAAGCCATCCGAAGGCCCACTCAATTTTGTCAGCAGTCAAAGATCTTAAATGTGATAACCAAGCCTCGGTACCCTAAGGGAATTCAATACCTGCTACCCGGGTTTCAAAATTTTTAATACAGTTCAACCTGGTCAAACCATAATTCATGTGCCCAGTCCGGTGACAGAGGTGCTCTTGCATCCATAGCTGTAGCAACAAATTTCAACCCTGGAAGAACTTTCCCCCTTCTTGGCATATAGTCAAGGCTCGATAGATTCCAGACACGATCAGAGGAACCGCCGTGCTGTTGGCTTTCTTGATTGCAACATCTAGCATTCTTACGAGGACGATCTCTATATGACCATCTTTTCGTGGACAGACCACAACTCCTAAGAAAGCTACCATGAAAGCTAAACCCCACCTTGCCTCCCACTTATCTTTATTTCTGGTGTAGGTTAAACCGGTGTTGGGCTCTTCAAAACCTCGGGGGTTACCATATCGATGATACAATAAATGGAGTATGCAATACCATTCTAATAGATTCACGTCCTGAACATCCTGGGTAATACTCAACATGTCCAAAAATCTGTATGGAGATGCTGGTCTTGGTGACAGTGGATATTGACTCCTGAGGTTTCCGTTAAGCAACGCATAACTCGCAATTTCCTCTAATGTAGGTGTGAGCTCTAAGTTAGAGAAACGGAACAGGTTGCGAGTCGGGTCCCAAAAAGGTATCATTGCTTCAATGATATCTGGCCTTGGCTTGATGTTCAATAATCTGACGAGGCCGTCCAGAACTTTTACCACTGTTTCTCTGCTACCCTTTCCTAGATCATTCCACCACATGTGGAGCTTCAAGGGGATCTCATTGAGGATTGTAAAAGGTTCAATTTCAATCGTGCTCATCTGAACATTTATTAAGGTGATTTAATGACTCATTTTGACCTAAAAGACAAAGTGACCATTTTCAAAAACCATAGACCTAGTTTTTGCAAAAACGGCCTTTTAGCACTTCCGGGAAGAAGATTTTAAGGTTGTGCCTATTAACCGTTAAAAATGACTCAGGGTGGATGTTCTTGCAAAAATAGCCTTCCGTCGCCCTTTTGGGGACATTCGGCTTATTTTAAAACAAGAATGGCCTCACCCGACTTATTTGTGACAATAATTAATTTTTTTGTTGTTTTTGAGTTATTTTTACAAAAAGGGAAGTTGGACCCGATGAGGGTTGTCTATGTATCCCACATTCAGTGAGAATCAAACTGGCGTAGTTCGGGAAGATTTGATAAAACCAACTATCTTTTTTGTTAAAAAAAATCTTTCTTTTCTTTTTCAAAATTCTGGCAGAGTTTCAGTACTATTTGAATTTTTCAAAATAGGTGGTTACCCTCACTTAATCCTAACACTGCTATTTTCTTTTCAAATCTCTCCCATTATTCACAAGCCGGTTAACATGTAAATCCGGAGCAAAAAAATGCACAAGTAGCAAGTAGAATGCATCAGGATGGTCTTTTCATTTCAGGTCACCTGTCCTAGACGGACCCAACCCCTGTGTTGAGCCCCCTGAGCCAAATGCACATGATGCAAGAAAACGTTCCTACTAGGGATCCAGCAGGAGGCTTTGTTATACTAGGTTTAAAACCTGGGTTTATGGTTCTAGACCTGGCTTGCCCAAGCGGACAACTCGAGCCGNTAGAATGTGTATACATATATAAGCATGCCCAAAAGTTTTGGTATTTTTCCATAATTTTTACGATTTTTTAGAATCAATTCGTTATCTATTTTTACAGTACAAAATCCAAAATTATTCCCAAATTTTTTTTTTGTGAATAGCATATTTCATTCTCATATTTATATCAAAATATAATTAATATGATTTTTCCATATTTTTACAAATTTATTTAGAATTTCTAAAGCTAAATTTCATAAAATTGCAATTATAGCCTATTTTATAATTAACCGCATTTTATAATTATAAAATCATTTCTGGTATTTTTAGATTAATATTTATATATTATTAATTAGTTCTGTATTTTCAATTTGTTTTTCAAATCATTTTAACTATTTTTAGAAAAAAAAAGGAAAAAATGGCTATTTAAATGCTATCCAGAATTTATTGCAAACATAGCCCAATTGAACCCCAATTTTAACCCCACTTCTATTCCACTTAACCCAACCCAATTTCAATTAAGAACCGGCCCATACCCCATTCGGATACCCAGTCCAGCTAGTTTTTTATCTGAGCCGTTGATCAAATGAGATCAACGGCCCAGATTATATTACCTGAATTAAATCTAACGACCCCCCCCCCC
>MU718301.1:3167-26470 GCA_026770625.1 Nicotiana glauca
GGGAAGGGGGTGGGGTGGGGTGGAGGGGTAGTAGGGAGGGTGGTAACGGAAAAACTGAATTTTTTTTAAAAAAAGTCTTTTTTGGAGAGAGGGGATGGGCTGGGTTGGAGAAGGTAAGGAAGGTTGAGAAGGAGTTTTGGAAAATATTTTCCCCTGATAAGGAAAATATTTTCCTCCAGTTGGAGGAAAATGAGTTCGTAAGAAAAATATTTTCCAAAACATTTAAACCAACTAAACATGAGAAAATTAAAAAATATTTTCCGGAAAATATTTTCCGGAAAATATTTTCCTTCGTACCAAACACACCCTAAATGTGAAAATTTGAGAAGAGTGTGAAGATAGCAACACTTTCGTCTCAGATTAATTAAAATTGACTGAAAAAATATCTATATATTTTTTTGCGCTATTTGGATTCTACGTTCATAGAAAATATTTTCATTAACACATTAAATACTCCTTATTTTCATTTTATGTGATATTATCCTTATTAATATATTTATATACTTAAACGCAAATTTTATTTTAGTCATAGGCACACAATTGTTACAATATAGGGAAAAGGGCCATTATTATTCCTTTACTATTGTAAATAGTACACGTTTGTCCTCCGTTTCTTTTTACGTCCAAAACCCACCCTACCATTAACAAGCTTGATGAAATTGGCCCTAACCCTAACAGATCGCCAATTTGACAGCTAACCCACCCAATTTTTTTCATGTTAGCTGCCAAGTCACTTATTTACTCAATTAAAAAAAATCAAAACATATCCCTCCAACCCACCCCCTCCAGGCTCCCTACTTCTTCCTCTTCCATAAGTTCTTCATCTTTGCTTCAAATTTTTCAATCCAAACAATGCCAAGTTTTTCATCAAATTGACTCAAGTTACAACCATAACTTCTCAACATTAATATTCTCAACAAATTCCCAACCATAACTTCTCAACATTAATATTCTCAATAAATTCCAGCTAACACTTTATTTAAACTTCACCAAATTAGAATACCCATTTTATGTTCTCAAGCATTCTTATAAATCCTTCAATGGCATTTTTTTTAAAACTGTAAACATCAGTGTTATTCTTCCCATTTCAAGCTCCAATTTTTATTTTTACTCACTCGGTTTCAGTAGGAAACAAGCAAGAATTTCAGATTCTTGAGTCTTTTTTCAACTTCAAATTTTGGCAACCCAAAAATGGAGTACAAATTTGTTCTTTACTTAAATCCACGAAATTAATGTTTGATTCACGATTTTAAACCCCAAACAACAACACCCAGCTGATTTCATCCATATATTACCAACAAATCGAATTGTCAACTTCAATTTTCGACAACCAAAGAACACACCATAGTGGATTTCGAGATTCTCACCATTGAATTTTCAAACTTGAAACAGAGATTAGAATGCACGTCCAAACTATTCATCGGCACAAATGGGTGTTTTTACTGTTGTGGTTACCTTGGACCCTAGGTGAAAATAGGACCTAGTAAATTGGTTAAATGTTCTTTCCAACATTTCTTATCATGTAGATTATCCTCATTTTCATGTTCTAACTTTTGGGTAATTTTTTTTGTAAGGACTAGAAACAGGTTGATTAGTTGAATCTCCGCTAATTGGGCTTTGTAACTAGATTGACAGACCAATGGTTACACATATATAGCATGCAACTCAATGAATATATATGTAGTATATGATAACGAAGTTGAGTGCATTTGTTGGGTTGTATATTACTTTTTGGAAAAAGTGATAGAGGTTCTACCATTTTGGCGCTGTTTTTGTCGTAACTCAAGGAGAAAGAAAGAGAAGGGGAATAGTTGAGTGGAGACTAGGCTGACTTGGTAGCTGACATGGAAAAAATGGAATGGATCAGTTGCCACATTGGCGATCCGTTAGGGTTAGGGGCAATTTCATCAAGTTTATTAACGATAGAGTGGGCTTTGGACATAAAGTGAAATGGAGGATAAACGTATATTATTTACAATAGTACAGGGATAATAATGACCTTTTTCCCTACAATATATTTGAGTTTATAAGTCTAAAAAGTTTTAATATTACACAAATATTATACTATACTTATGTTTTATTACAATTTATTTATTTAAAAAAAGAACTTGTTCCATCAATGTTTATGCATGCCAAGTCAAATTATATAACAAAAATTGACACCAAGGAAGTATTACCCTTTGTCAATTTACGGAAATCCAAAGTTTATGTTTATATATGCGTAAAGAAGGAATTAACTTAAATAGTCGCTTACTCAAATACTTAAATTTAAAATTGTCAGTGGATATAAAATATAAGTATAATTCACTAATATATATATATATCTGCTCTAAAAGTGTAGAGTGACTTTTGAGTTATAATTAGCAAAATATGATGACGTTCCAGTTACAAAACAAAGAATTGCGTATCTACAAGAAAATCATGAATTACATGGGGATTTTCCTGGTGGTTATATAGGAAAATTCCCAGGTAATTTAGTTTCCTGCGGATTTTCCTTCAAACAAAAATCTGATGGAAAAACCTTCGTGGGTAATTATTACCTGCGGAATTTAAGATCCCCAAGTAAGTTACCTGGGGATTTTGAATCCGCATATACATTACCTGGGGATTGTTTCGTAAGAAATTCTAAAAATTTGCATGAAATTTTTTATACAAATTCATGAAAAGGGAAATTTTACTTGCGGATCTTCATAGGAAAATATATGCAAGTAATTCCCCATGAAAATTCCAAAGTAAAATATGCATGAACTTCTAGACAAAAAATTAAAACTATTGGTTATAATTTTTCTTATCGAATTTATTAGTACTTTTATGGTATTTACGATTTTTTATATTTTCATGTAGGCAAAACCACCCACTAACTAGACGTAACTTCATTATATATTTTAATTTTTTATTTAATATTTCTAAACGAACTACATTTAGTCACTGCTTTAAACCTACCTAAACCATCAATTTTTATAATTATTATTCATGATTACACTTTATCTTTTATTTAATTATATTAAATCACAAAGAAAGCACACTATCTTGAAAGGCACTGGAACTGGTCACAGTGGTTTCGTCTAATATGGCGGAGAATTTTAATTCATCGGCCGATGTCGGACAACATGTCCCCGCATATATCAGTGTTCTTATTTACTAGGAGTACTATTATTTTTCTCTTATTTTTTAAGAAGGTTGTATTAAATGAGGGGTTGCTCTGATGGTAAGCAACCCCCACTTCCAACCGAGAGGTTGTGAGTTCGAGTCTCCCCAAGAGCAAGGTGGGAAGTTCTTGGAGGGAAGGATGCCGGGGGTCTATTTGGAAACAGCCTCTCTATATCAAAAAGAAAATGAAAGCTCTTTTCAAGTAAAAGTAAGTGAACTAAATTTCGAGTATATTACTTTTAATTAAAAATATTGTTTGTTATTTTTCCAATTTTTTTATTTATATATAGTGGAATAGCACATTAAATTTTTTCTTATATAAAAAATACATAAACTAACAAGAAATAAACACATTATATAGGATTACATAATTGGAAAAAATTGTCACGCTAATTCTAACAATATATACAAGATTAAGTTACTTCAATAATGTTAAGTTAATTAAGAGATGATGTTTGCGGGTAAAATCATAAAATCACTTGATACTTAATTAAGTTTTAATACTAAAATATACAAACCAATATTGCATAAATACTATAATTTAGTTTAATCATCATAAATAAATGTGAAAAAATAATATATGTAGGAGATATAACGTTAAAAAAACTAATTACGTTTGTACATGTAACTTAAGTTTTATCATATCATTAGATTTTATATAGGATCATCATTTTAATATATTTACTTACAAATAAATTGACAAAATATATAATAGATAAAATTAATAATGAATCATATTTTTTACAAATCATTAGTTTTTGTAATTCCCTAGGTAATAAAATCCGATCCCCAAGTAAATTCTCAAAAACTAATCCCCAACTAAAATTGTAGAAATAAAATTCTCAAGTAATTCCCTAGGTAATAAAATCCCCAGGTAAATCGCCAAGAAATAACACCCCGCTAATATCGTAATAATAAAATCCCAAGGTAATTCCCTAACTAGTAATATCCCCAGGTAAATTCCCGGGAAAAAATTCCTAACTAAATCCGCAATTACTGTTACCTAGGAATTTTTTACGAATTCATAAAGAAAATAAAAATTTTATTTTTTAATTGTTTACCTACGGAATTACCTAAATAATTCCCCAGGTAATATATTGGCGCTAAATGGCGCCAAAATTACTTGCGGATTTACCTGGGGAAATCGTGTCTGCAGGTAAATATTCCAAAATTTAGGAACTCTGAGATTTTCGCATGAAAATCCGCAGCAATTATCTGCGGAAAAAAATCTCAGGTAAAATTCCCATGTAATTCGAGTGGATATAAAATATAAGGAATTAACTTAAATAGTCGCTTACTCAAATGCTTAAATTTAAAATAGTCAGTGGATATAAAATATAAGTATAATTCACTCTATATATATATGTGTGTGTGTGTGTATAGAGTGACTTTTGAGTTATAATTAGCAAAATATCAGTTACAAAACAAAGAATTGCGTATCGACGTGTTATGCAAAGAGTTACAATTCTTGTTATGCATCAATGCATCAATGATGACGTTCCAGTCAAAGCAATTTTCAATTGATCGGTAAGCTTATGTGTTTTTCCTATAAGTGATATTATTGATTTCCATTTTTATATCCTCGGGTTTATTTTAACAAATTTTTAATTATTTTATATTTGGTTTCTTTCATATGTAATGTCTTAATTTCCAAGACAAATTGTTTGCATGCTTACAGGGAGAGAAAGCATGGACTTGCGGAGATTCTAGAGCAGCAAAAAAAATACTTAATACTGGTCAAAATCGAAAAGGAAAAAAAGGGGGCAGTTGAAGAAATGGACATCGAACAACTGTTGCCAAGGGGATGCCGACTTGATAGCTGAACAATAATTAGGTATAGACTAATTGGACATATATTGTGGTTTTTGTATATCTATTAATTAGGTTGTATGCCTATATGCGCACTCTTTAGAAAATATTTTACTTAAGGATACTACTTGCCCAAGTCATTTTTGTTATTTGGTTGAACATAGAGTAAATAGAACTCCAACTTCGCTGATAATCACAGATAGTAAATGGAGATGATATTCACATGTTATAGGAGTAAGTGATATAGAATATGAGTGGAGCAAAAATAACTTTAAAATTTTTTACAACTACAAGCTAGAAAATAGTTTACCTGGTGAAAATTTTGACAACCCAAAGGGTCATCACCTGTTTCCTCATTCGTCCCATGCTTCCGAGGCCTTGAAAACCTCACTTTTATTTATCTCGATTTGCGTGCACAGTCCGGACGTGTAGCCGGAAGGCTTAAATATGAATTCTGTGTGAAAAATAATAAATTTTGATATTAATATGGTTAAAGTTGACTTCGGTCAATATTTTTAGTAAACGGACCCGGACCCATGATTTGACGGTCCTAGAGGGTCCGTAGGAAAATATGGGACTTGGGCGTATGCCGGGAATCGAATTCTGAGGTCCCAGGCCCGAGGAATGAATTTTTCCATGAAATTATTTTTTGAAAATGTTTAAGGAAAAATAAAAATAAAATTTGATAAAAAAGTGATGGTATCGGGCTCGTATTTTGGTTCCGACGCCCGGTACAAGTCTTAAATATGTGTTAAGCGCTATCTGTAAAGTTTGGTTGAAAAGGACGTCATTTAACGTGTTTCGGACTTGAAAATGGAAAATTTGTGTGTTATGAAAAATTGGAAGAAATTATGTGATTTGAGGCATGATTCTATGTATATGATGTTATTTTGTCGATTCGATCGCGCGAGTAAGTCCGTAGGATGTTTTTGAAGTTGTGTTCATAATTGGTTTGGAGTCCCGAAGGCTCGGGAGAGTTTTTGATAGACATCAGATTGCATTTTCTCATTGTTAAAAAACCTGGTGTGCTTCAGTTCTTCAGGCTTCGCAATTGCGAAGCCAGCACTCGCAAATGCGAGCTTTGTATCGCAAATGCGAGATATCCCCTGGGCAGCTTCATTAGCAAATGCGAAGAAATCTATCGCAAATGCGATGTCCGCCTTTAGCCTCAACCTTCGCAAATGCGAACATTTGTCCGTTATTGCGATAGTGAACCTTCGCAAATGCGACCTATTTTTCGCAAATGCGAACCTTCCAGTATCCTTCATAGTTCGCAAATGCGAACTTAGCTTCGCAATTCCCATATTCTGTTCGCAATTGCGACATCAGAGACCTGCATTTTTCATACTTAGTCGAATTTTCACCTCATTTTTCATATCTCTCAAACCCAAACACCCCATAGGCGATTTTCCAAGAAAACTTTCTTCTCCAATCCATTTGTAAGTTGATTTTCACTTAATTTCTTCAATCTTTAACATCATTTATCATGTCTTCATCTTAAAAAATCAAGGTTTTTCATTGGTGAAAATAAGGATTTTGGGTAGAACCTAGGTTTTCTTAAAATTGGAAATTTGGACCTCAATTTGAGGTCCGATTTCAAAACAAATCATAGATATGAACTCGTGGGGGAATGGGTAACCGGGTTTTGGTTCGAACCACGGGTTTTGACCATGTGGGCCCGGGGGCGTTTTGAGAATTTTTGAGTACAATTTTGGAAAATTCATTTTCATGCATTCAAGTTGAT
Source organism: Nicotiana glauca (assembly GCA_026770625.1). Lineage (NCBI taxonomy): Eukaryota > Viridiplantae > Streptophyta > Magnoliopsida > Solanales > Solanaceae > Nicotiana > Nicotiana glauca. The sequence goes on from MU718301.1 coordinate 9,871, forward strand.
TCAATTAGCATTTGTTGATATATTCAAGTAATTTGTGACTAGATTCGAGCGGTTTTGTGGTGAATTCGAGGGGTAAAGCTATACTAGAGGCTTGAGTGGATTTTTGGAGCATTTGAGGTAATTGTTTGATCTAACTTTGGCTTGAGGGAGTAGGATTAGAGTATTATTTGTTGTTAATTGCTAAATGATGTAGCTTTCATGGTTGGTGAGCGAGTATTGCCCCGTGTATCGCCTATGAAGGGCGTGATGAGATTTGGGAAGAAGGGCAAGCTTAGCCTTAGGTTCATTGGCCCATTTGAGATTCTTGATCATGTGGGAGAGGTGGCTTACAGACTTGCCTTGCCACCTAGCTTGTCAGCTGTGCATCCAATGTTTAATGTGTTTATGCTTCGGAGGTATCACGGTGATCCTACCCACGTGTTAGATTTTAGCACTGTCCAGTTGGACAAGGATCTGTCCTACGAGGAGGAGCCGGTAGATATCCTAGACCAGTAGGTTCGACAGTTGAGGTCGAAGAGTTTTCCTTTAGTGCGTGTCCAGTGGAGAGGTCAGCCTCCTGAGGCATCGACCTGGGAGTCCGAGTCTGATATGCGGAGCCGTTATCCTCATCTATTTCCTGACTTAGGTACTTCCTTCTTTTGTCCGTTGGAGGACGAACAGTTGTTTTAGAGGTGGAGGATGTGACGACCAAAAGGATCATCACCTGTTTCCTCATTTGTCCCGTGCTTCCAAGGCCTTGAAAACCTCACTTTTATTTGCCTCGATTTGCGTGCACAGTCTGGGCATGTAGCCGGAAGGCTTAAATATGAATTTTGTGTGAAAAATAATGAATTTTGATATTAATATGGTTAAAGTTGACTTCGGTCAATATTTTTAGTAAACGGACACGGACCCATGATTTGACGGTCCCGAAGGGTCCGTAGGAAAATACGGGACTTGGGCGTATGCCCGGAATCAAATTTCGAGGTCCAAAGCCCGAGGAATGAATTTTTCCATGAAATTATTTTCTGAAAATGTTTAAGGAAAACTGAAAATGAAATTTGATCAAAAAGTGATGGTATCGGGCTCGTATTTTGGTTTTGATGCCCAGTACAAGTCTTAAATATGTGTTAAGCGCTATCTGTAAAGTTTGGTTGAAAACGGACGTCGTTTGACGTGTTTCGGACTTGAAAATGGAAAATTTGTGTTTTATGAAAAATTGGAAGAAATCATGTGATTTGAGGCTTGATTCTATGTATATGATGTTATTTTGGCGATTCGATTGCGCGAGTAAGTCCGTAGGATATTTTTAAAGTTGTATGCATAATTGGTTTGGACCCCCGAGGGCTCGGGAGAGTTTTGGATAGGCATCGGATTGCATTTTCTCATTGTTGAAAAACCTGGTGTACTTCAATTCTGCAGGCTTCGCAATTTCACTCGCAATTGCGAGCTTTGTATCGCAAATGCGAGATATCCCCTGGGCAGCTTCATTCGCAAATGCGAAGAAATCTATCGCAAATGTGATGCTCGCCTTTAGCCTCAACCTTCGCAAATGCGAACATTTGTCCGCTATTGCGATATTGAACCTTTGCAAATGCGACCTGTTTTTCCGCAAATGCGAACCTTCCAGTATCCTTCATAGTTCGCAAATGCGAACTCAGCTTCGCAATTTCCATATTTGGTCGGGGTTCGCAATTGTGACATCAGAGACCTGCATTTTTCATACTTAGTCGAATTTTCACCTCATTTTTCATACTTAGTCGAATTTTCACCTTATTTTTCATATCTCTCAAACCCAAACACCCCACAGGCGATTTTTCAAGAAAACTTTCTTCTCCAATCCATTTGTAAGTTGATTTTCACTTAATTTCTTCAATGTTTAACATCATTTATCATGTTTTCATCTTAAAATCAAGGTTTTTCATGGGTGAAAATGGAAATTTTGGGTAGAACCTAGGTTTTCTTAAAATTGGGGATTTGGACCTCAATTTGAGGTCTGATTTCAAAGCAAATCATTGATATGAACTCGTGGGGGAATGGGTAACCGGGTTTTGGTTCGAACCTCGGGTTTTGACCACGTGAGCCCGGGGGCATTTTGAGAATTTTTGAGTAAAATTTTGGGAAATTCATTTTCATGCATTTAAGTTGATTCAATTAGCATTTGTTGATACATTCAAGTAATTTGTGACTAGATTCGAGCGGTTTTGTGGTGAATTCGAGGGGTAAAGCTATACTAGAGGTTTGAGTGGATTTTTGGAGCATTTGAGGTAATTGTTTGATCTAACTTTGACTTGAGGGAGTAGGATTAGAGTATTATTTGTTGTTAATTGCTAAATGATCGAGTACGGTGTATAGGCATGGTAACGAGTATCTATACACCGGGGTCTAGTATGACCGTGAGTCTTTGTTGGTACTTGTTTTGGTGTACTTTGGGACTCTTCCAAGCTAATTAATGATTTTCTACACAATGTAAAAAGTTTGAGGATTAATTATGAATTGTGAATTTCTTTGGAGCGTTGGCTCAAACGATAAAATACTATCGAGTAAGAAATGAAAGAATTGGAAAGATATGTGATTATCTCCCTTGCCGGGATGTGTAAGTGATATTATTGCTCCCTTGCCGGAATTTGGATGTTTAATTGTGTTCTTCCCTTGCCGGGACATTTCTTATTATTATTTGTTTCCCTCGCCCGTTTGGTTGTGATTGATGTTTGGTTGAGGAAGAGTGATTATGCACGAATGGTCATTCCGTGCCATTGTTGATTATATTATGCACGAAGGATCATTCCGTGCCATTGTTGATTATATTATGCACGAAGGATCATTCCGTGCCATTGTTTGATTATATTCGCACGAAGGGACATTCCGTGCTATTGATGATTATATTATGCACGAAGGGTCATTCCATGCCATTGTTTGATTATATACGCACGAAGGGACATTCCGTGCTATTGATGATTATACTATGCATGAAAGGTCATTTCGTGCCATTGTTGATTATATTGCATGAAGGGTCATTCCATGCCATTGTTGTCAGAGTTATGTGAGGAAAAGCACGAAGGGTGATGCCGTGCATTTTATTTGATTGCCTTGGGTGAGGACGAGAGTAAAAGTACGAAGGTTGATGTCGTGCAACTGTTGAATTTCTTGTCTCTGTTAATTATAGTTGTGCCCCGTTTCTTATTAAGTTGATGAATTTTATAGCTGGATTGTACTCCCCCATAGCATGTTTCCCTCCCTTTTAACTGTTTAGTTTTGGTATTCTTTCCTTTTATTGCATATATACATATAGAACTATACAGGTTGATTGGTAGTCCTGTCTAGCCTTGTCACTACTTCGCCGGGGTTAGGCCAGACACTTACCAGCACATGGGGTCGGTTGTGCTGATGCTACACTCTGTGCATCTTTTTTGCACAGATCACGGTACCAGAGCAGCTTTTGGACCACAACAGTAGCACGCTGAGTGGGAGTTGACTTCAGTCCAGGGACTACGAGGTAACCTAGCTGGCGTTCGCAGGCCGGAGTCCCTTTCCATAATTTCTATTTATTTTCATTGTACAGAGACAGACACGATGTATTTTTCTATTCAAACTTGTTTGTAGCATTCATTAGTAGTCTGTGAGATAGCGACTCCAATCCTTGGGTAGTGAAATATTTAACTTCCGTATTTTTGATTTTCATTTACTTATATTATAAAAGACTTCCGCTTTCATTTAAAGATTTATTATTGTTATTACTGTTGTGTTGTTATTCAATGGGTTAAATGTTTGGCTTGCCTAGCTCCAACAGTAGGCGCCGTCACGACTCCCGATGGTGGAAAATCCGGATCGTGACAAAAATGAATTCACCATCAGAATATAAGTTTTCAGGGTATAAGTTTTCTTTGTACTTATACTTGTAATGTGCTTCATGTTAAAGTCAACGTGGAATAATAGTTTTTTAAAGTTGTAGTAGGCATTTATACAAAGATAATGAGTCCAATTAAACTATAAACAATCCTAAGAGACTAAAATTGTCTGGTGTCATACAATGAACTGTGCAGCTTCATCCAACAGTGGTTGTTGAATCCCAGGTTTACGTGAGAAAGTAACATAAAGAAAATGAATTTGCAAAGACTTCTTTGAAGCATCATTCACTTGGTTTTCTTTTGTGACTTTTTGGTAATAACAATGTTGGAACATCATTCTCTTATTCAAAACGAAGTTAGAATCTCAACGTTTCTTGCTCTTAAATCTGAAATAATTTCCTTCACTGATGCATTGATGTTGTGTCAGCCATTATGGTATATTGAAATTCAAAAATAAAGAGATGCAAAGTTGGTGATCGAGTGACTTTGCAAAAATTATATTGAGAGGTATTTGTTCACCACTTTAATAATTTATTGTTAATGATAATTTCAGATAAGGATATCATAGTTTGTTCTATTCTTTGTTTTGATTGGATAGTTCTGACTCTTGCAATCATTGGGAGAATATACATCATAGAAAAATCGACTTGCAAATCACAGGTATTTACAAGGCAAAAAGGATTTTGGCATGTATTCCGTGTCAAAATTCAAATTTCTTATTGCTTTAACAGGGTATTAAAGCCGAAATTACTTATGAGTATGACACGTAGAAGATATGAATTCCTTAAGTTCTAGAGCTATGAGGTTTCTTCGCCATATAATGGGTCCTAGCTCTGAAAAGATTTCAGTGATAGAATTTTAAAATTTTCAAGGTAAAATGAACCTGAAAAGATTCCAGTGATAGAATTTGTAATTCACAAGGTAAAATGGACCTAAATACTTTACTTTTTTTAACGTCACGTACATAGTCTCTTATATACATATCTTTTCTCGGGTATTAAAGTACCTGGAACTTAGTATGGATCTCTGTTTAAAAGTATGTTAACTGCATTATATAGATTGCGGTAATCAAATAGCTCATACAACTTTGTTGACTCCTAATCCATTTCTGCTTTGATTATTGTAATAAGAGATTATGTTTGCGCTCCTAGAATTCTACTTTGGATTGTGTGTGGATGTGAATCTTAGGCTACCGTCTGATATGCAATTCATTTGCTTCTTCAAGGATGTTTAACCAAATCCAAATGTATAAAGATTTGAGGAAGAATTGCGCACAGGTAAATGAATAGTTATATCTTAGTATTTTCTGTGTGGTAGGAGAGGCAGGTAAAACTAAAGCATCAATGAATAAGCAAAAATGAACTGTGTGAATGTAAGAAATTCTATCTTTTTACCTTATCAAAAAAGAATAAGGAAGAGTAAAGTTTGTCGTCTTAATATAATAGTAATATATATATATATATATATATATGTATGTATGTATGTCAGATCTTTTCATGTTTTAAAGTATTTTATACTTTTAGAAAGAGAAAAATCTAATAAATAGCCAAATCAATGCTCTTGCTTCTTATACAAAGAGACATGATTGTCCAGCAGATCTTAGATACATGACTAATATTAAGCAGACTCACACTCTTGAGAAAAAGGTAAGCGAATTCAAGTGAAAATTTGAATTGTTTTATCATAATACTTTATCTACTCTATGATACTTGATCTAATAATAGAAAGGGGATAGAGTAAAATACAGGAGGAATTGGGGAAAAGAGAGGACAAGGAAAAGTTCCAGGTATCATTGATGATGGAAGTAATGCCTAATCCGCAACATTTGAACGCTTGCACTTCTTGAAAGCATATAAGTGCGAAAATGATACTTACATCTGCAATGAGACATGACAACAAACTGAAATGAAATGTATTAGCTTCAAGATGAAATATATATATATATATATATATATATATATATATATATATATATATATAGAGAGAGAGAGAGAGAGAGAGAGAGAGAGAGCCTGTTTGGATTAGTCGAGTTAGAGTAGTTGATGAGCATTATGTGCTGAAAAATACTTTTAAGTGCTGAACCTGATTTAAAAAATAAGCAGTTACGTATTTGGATAAAATTGCTGAAATTAATAATAAGCAGCTGAAAAACTGGGTATATGAAGAGTTGTTTTAAAAATAAGTATTTTAGGGATATAATAGTAAATATTTTGGTCAAATCTAAAGTGCTTATAAGCTGAAATTTGATAAGTTGGGGGAAATCAACTTATGACTTTTGGCTTATAAACACTTAATTTATAAGCATTTTTAATTTTACTGAGCCAATTTGACCAGCTTAGCCAAACAACCTCATAATTTATGTATGCTGACTAACAAAAATAAATAATGAAATTAACCGGCTATTTATATAAAGATCTGGGCAGTCCGGGACCACAATGCTAATAATATAAACATGATGGGTGACTACTCCAATTGTAACAAAAAACGTGGGAGAGAGAGAGTCGTGATTCAAGTGAAGACAGCAGTTGGCAATAATAAGACTACAAATTACTATCTCTACTTTCTGATTTTCGCTCCTTCACTCACAACCACATCACATCCTTCTCCGATCCAAAAAAGTTGCGAAGATGAACGACGCAGATGTATCGAAGCAGATCCAGCAGATGGTCAGATTCATCCGCCAGGAAGCCGAAGAAAAAGCTAATGAGATTTCCGTCTCCGCCGAAGAAGTATTGGCCTATTTCTTATTCTATTCAACAATTAGCCTTAGTTAGACTAATTTTGGTCCAATTTTGAAGTTTATTCAGTTTTAATGATCTATATATATCTTGTTCTCAGAGTAATAATGTGCGCATTGAAAAAGTAAGCCGTAATTATTAAAAATTTGATCTAGTATTGAATTTGACTTTAGTTATATAAGTAATAGTGTGTGCATCGAAGAAGTAAGCCTTAATTATACAAATCGTCCTCTGATTTTGAAGTTAAATTAGTTAATTTCCGTTTAGTCTTCAGTTTATCTGTTGTTCTCAGAGTAATTACGTGTCTCCTCCAGAGTACTAAGCCCTAATTATAGTCCAGTTTTAAATTCATTGAATTTTAATGATCTCTGTATATCTTTTTCTCAGAGTAATCAATGTTGAAGTTGATCTAGGTTTAGAGTAATAATGTACATCGAAGAACTAAGCAGTAATAATACTAATTATTGTCTGATTTTGAAGTTAATTTCAGTTTAGTCATCTGTCTATCTGTTGTTCTCAGGGGTAATAACGTGCACTGTAAAGTATGAAGCCTTAATTATATAAATTATACTGCAAGTGGAGTTATTTTGAGTTTATTAATAGGTGTAGCTATTGTTCTTTTAGTTAGAATGTGCGGCTGGAAGAAGTATTCGATGATTATACAAATTATACTCAAAATTTGAAGTAAAATTAAGCTGAGTAATCGTTTTATCTGTTTTTCTTTGAAAAATGCATGCACCGAAGAAGTAAGGCATAACTGTACAGATTTTGATCCAATTATGAAGTTTTCTATGTTTAGTAATTACTGAATTCGTTAATGTTCTGTGTGTCAAGGAGCGCACTGACATTGTTATACAAATTGTGTTCCAATTTTGAAGTTAATTGTGTTTAGTCATTTGTACATCTCTTGTTATTAGAGTGTTAATGAGCACACCGGATTTGTGATTGTTTTAGGAATTCAACATCGAGAAGTTGCAGCTAGTGGAACTGGAGAAGAAGAAGATCAGACAGGAATATGAGCGTAAGGAGAAACAAGTCGATGTTCGCAAGAAAATGTAATTTCCCCGACTTGGTTTGAGTAGTGGTTTTGATCCAATCTTTAGACCAGTCAAATGTGTATGAGTACAATTTACTTGAAGTTAGAATTGCTCAAGTGGTTTGATTTGTTTCTTCGTGATTGTGAGGTTGAACTGAAGATCTTGTAGTGCTGTTGGATTGTAACCATAATAGGTGCACCTCCATTTTGCATGATATCGTCAGTCTTTATTCAGTGGCTTATATGCTGTGATCTATGTTTGCAGTGGACCACTTCAGGAAAAAAGAGATCTATTTTTGCAGTAGAGACTTATAGTGAATTCCTTCATCTTTTCAGTATGTCTGGGTTTCTACTTGTTTAGCTCCATGTTAGTGGCACTTGGATGTCAAATTAAGTGCGATCTTCTTGAATTTACATTCTCTATTGTTCATTGCATTGAGCATTGATTGGAAAAAACATTTGTTGTTAACATCTGCATTTGCGGGAGCTCTTGCCTTGGCATATGCCAAAAGTCATATTTCACTTCTAGTAATACCAGACGTATATCAAGTAATTTTCTTACTGAGCTGAAGCAATTCATATAGTCGATCCAACTGATCTTAATGGACAGATAGATTGATTTTAATTTTTAAGTGACTCTACTTGGCCTACATGGAACTATTTCTTAACGTATTCATCATTAGTCTAAAGTTGATTTTTTTTTACAGTATCAGCTTGATACCGTTTTAAATAAATTTTCACCTTATAAAAAAAAAAAATTAGTCTAAAGTTGATTTTTGTAAAATTGTTTTGCTGCTATTATTATGTGAGCACAACAGTTTCTGTGGTTAATCTAATCCAAATTTTAATTATGGCCCGGCAAAATAGAGTATTTATAGCTTCTTTGTAATGTGTTCGTTGCAGTGAGTACTCCATGCAACTCAATGCCTCTCGAATCAAGGTTCTTCAAGCTCAGGATGACTTGGTCAACTCCATGAAGGAGGCAGCATCAAAGGAGCTTTTAAACGTCAGCCAGAACCACCATATTTATGAGAAGCTTCTGCAGGATCTTATTGTTCAGGTACTTTGGCTGATGAATATTAGCTGTACTAGTATGCCTTTCGTGGCACCCCCCTCCCCCCCCTTTTTTTTTCCTTTCTTCTTTTCCTGGAATTGGCAGGAAACCATGAATCTTAGAAATGAGCAGGACTATTTCATGAAACACAAACTATTTTCTAATGACTTCTCATGCAGTTTTGTGTATGAAGTTCAGATTGTGCATTAGATGTTAAGATGTGAAGATTACTGTGGTGGTATAACACTAAAACAACTCTTTGTGCTGCAGAGTTTGCTCAGACTTAAAGAGCCTTGCGTCCTACTACGTTGTCGGGAAGATGATGTTTCCTTGGTGGAAGGGGTCTTGGATGCAGCAAAAGAGGAGTATGCAGAGAAGGCCCAGGTTCACTCACCGGAGGTCATAATTGACCAAATCTACCTTCCATCAGCTCCATCACATCACAATGCTCATGGCTCTTCTTGGTAAACTGCTTCACTTCTATAGGAAACTTTAAACTTTAGCTCTTTCTTCTCAAATTTTTGCTCCATCAGATGGACTTTGGACTTTCAGTGTACAATTGCTATTGGGAGGAAGTTTAGCACTTAAGCTCATAGAATCTAATTAGCTGCTATTACTAATCTCTCTCTTTCTTTCCATGCCACAGCTATGGTGGAGTAGTTTTGGCTTCTCGAGATGGGAAAATTGTATGTGAAAATACAGTTGATGCCAGATTGGAAGTTGTGTTCCGTAAGAAACTACCAGAGGTACTTCCTGCTCCCTGTTCTTTTTGTACTTTTGAAAATAGCCTGTTGATGTCCACAATGTTCTAATTTATTCAAGATTCCACCCTTGATTTATATACTCGTGCTTCATCTATTTTTGAGCTTTAGCTCTTTGTAGATATGTAGATGCCTTCCACTTTTAAATGTCAAACAAATGAATACAAAATCCCTTACATGTTCCTTGTTTCTTTGATAGGTAGCTTAGCGGATTAAATTATTCCCAGCGTAGACGTTGTGTAGTACTTAAACTGAGTTATAGACATTGCCTACCTCTTACCAATATGGTTTAAAACTTTAAATAACTTTAGTCATCTTCTTTATTGTTGTTGTTGGTACAGAACTTAGGTAGGGGGAGGTCAGTTGCTTACTATGTCTGATGAGACTATGGAAATTTGAGTATTAATACCCATACACCAACCCAAAAAAAAAAAAAAAAAATCAGCCTGTATAGGGTAGGGAACAACTGCAACTTAGATAACCACCAACAGTACCCATTAAAAGATGAGTTGAAAGAGAAACCAAAGAAAGGATCAATTACCAGTAAGATCTGTAAGTATGGGAATTTCCTACTTTTACCTCTAGCCCAAGAGCAAAGGTGGGAAGTTCTTGGAGGGAAGGATGCCGGGGGTCTATTTGGAAACAGCCTCTCTACCCCAGGGTAGGGGTAAGGTCTGCGTACACACTACCCTCCCCAGACCCCACTAAGTGGGATTATACTGGGTTGTTGTTGTTGTTGTTGTCTGTCCTTTAACTTGATAATAAGCATGTCCTACCTTACTCTAGCTCTGTCCTTGTATTTGTCTCCATTTAGACTGGTGGTACTGCTTCCATCGGTTTCTCAATGTTAGATTCATTTGTTTCCGACAGTTGCACTTTGCAAAATTGTAACATATAGTAATACTTCGTTTCTGTCAATGAATCTTGCAGATTCGCAAGTGTCTATTCGGTCAGATTGCTGCCTGATGCGTTTGAAACATTGGTGTATTGATCGCCTTTCGCTCGCTGCTCTTGCGATTCTGAAATTGGTGCCTGAATGGATAAATTATTATGGTTTTGCATGTATACTATTTCCCTCTCTCTGAAAGACTGGCTATCCTTTTTGCTTATCGTATAAGAATATGGCGATATACTCAGTGTTAACTGTTAAGTGATATTTCTTCAACATTTTGAGCAGTAATTTTACGCTTTATTTTTTCCGTTTTAATGTTCAATAATAAGGTGTAAGTTGCTTGAACCCTGAGTTTGCTGGGTTGAGACAATAAGATTATTCTGAGTAATGGCTCTCTCCATACTTATAAATAGCATTTTACATTTCTAAGTCAGCGCTTTATGCTTATATTACTGCTTATTTTTAGGGGTGTTGTGCTGCACGATATGGCTTTGTTATTGTCACGTACGATTGTATAATCCTTAAGAGGATCGAAAAGTAACTCAAATCAATAGAAAACTGATCTCAGCCAATCTCTCTTGTTCTACACTTTCTATCTTTTCCAACCTATAGTCGTGCAAAAAGGAAAAAAGTTGATATGTTTATACTATTAAACAGTCGGCCTTTTATTCTGAGGAAATATTCTTATTCTAGAATTCATAAAAGTGTATTAGATTAGTGAATAGTAGAATCGAACGTTTACAACTTGATTCTGGTTAACAACAATCTCGGAAGGCAAAAATCCATAAAAATTACTCCATCCGGTCCATCCGGTCCAAAATAAGTGATTATTTGACCTTTTTTTGTGGTTCAAAATAAGTAATTTTTTCAGATTTCAAGAATGAATTAATTATTTTTTTCTTACATTGCCTTGAAGTAAATAATGCTGGAATGTGTATTAAGAGTATTTATGTGAAGAGATACTAAAGGTTAATTTGGTCAATTTTATTGCTAATTAATGTTAAAAGGTTTTTAATGTGTAAAATAGCTAGAAAATCACTTATTTTGGACCGGAGTGAGTAATAGTATCTTCTATTATGTTTTAAGATATAATCTCTCGTCATTTAATATTTAATCATAATTGAGGTATTTGTAGTATTCAAGAACAATTAATATAAAGGTAAAATTGAAAAAAAATTAATTTAGTTTTGAACTTCTAGAATAACAATTAATTTGAGATAACTATTTTTTTTTAGAAACCACAACAAATAATTAGGGAGTAGCAAAATAGCAATACAAAAAGGAAGGTAATAGCATTAATCATAACCATTGGTCATTGCCAACGACACCTAACTCGAATTATAAAACTAATTCTTTGTTTAAGAGGCTATCGTTTAAGCTTCTCAAATGTACTTATTTTTTGTATTTGTGACGAAATTGCGAGAATAAAAGTAGGCGGAATACATACATGACCCCTTAAACTTGTCTAAATTTTTCACTTGTACACTCAAACTAAGCCTTATTCCTATTAAACACTTAATCTCTATGAAAAATGTACCAATTGAACACAAATTTGACAACTCTAAATAAACTAGAGTACGTGAATATCACTTCCCAATAACATGGGAGATCAAACCAATGAAAAATTGACACATCAATGAAGAAAATAAAGCGGTCAATGTGTGAAAATTAAAAAAGAAGAGTAACATTGACCGGTGGTGGCCGACGGTGGAAACACTTTAGCATGTCTTCTTCCTTCTTCCTCTTTACGTCGAGAAACATATTAAAGACAATGCGATGGTGGAAGATTGTAAATTTCTGGGGATTACATGGCAGCGGTTGGCAACGGAGTCGGCGGTGGAGAGCTAACTGGTGGCAGTGAAGCAGCAAGGATAGTGATTGTTGGAGGAGCGAAACTGGAGGTAGAAGAAGGAGCTTATATTCAAATTATGTTTGGATTTTGCTTTTAGGATTATTGAAACGACATCCCTTTAATGTTCACATCTAAACATTTCACGGTATGTTTGGAATTCATTTTTAACGTACTGCATTTATATACATTCAGTGCGTCATTAGTATTATGTCTAAAAAAACTTCCAACCTTCGGCATTTCTCTAAATTAAAGTCTAGTTGGTGGCAGTTACGTGGACCGGGTTGGTTCGGTTTTAATTAAAATCAAACCAAACCAATTATATCGGTTTGGATTGGTTCGATTTTGTCGGGTTTTTCGGGTTTTCGGGTTTTTGTTACTTACATATTATTCCAATCTTAATTTATTAAATATTTGATACGTATACATCTATTTAGTAAACATATAAAAAGTTGGCAAACATATTATCAATTAAAATATTCTTATGCGAGAATTCCATTAGTTAACACATAATAATTATTTTTTTAGTTTTCTAACAATAATTTTTCGTTGATATATACTTTCAGGTTATCCGAATTAAGTAATTAAACATAACAATCAATATCATACCTAAATATTAATAACCACTTCACATTCTAAAAAGATATAAGAATTTAATAGATCTTAACATATGATATGAATATGTAAGAATAAAGAGATAGACATATTTCAGTAACACTTGATAAGAAACAGATCATACAACCATTATTTAAGGTCAATAAATATGGAACACTTCATATTCTATTAAAATTTATATCCCACAAGAGAATTCCAAATATTTCTAGATATTTTTTAAAGAAAATTTTATATAAAATCTTAAACAATATATATAAAAATTATATATTTATATATCAGGTTGGTTCGAGTTTTTTTATTCAATACTAAACCAAATCAAACCAAACCGAGTCGGGAGTTTTTATTGGTTTGGTTTGACTTTTTAATTTGGTGCAGGTTTTTGGTTCGGTTTTATACACCCCTAGAAGTTACACTGACGGTATGAACATAGAAAAGAGGAAAGGAAAAGAATGAATGTGGTGGTATAAGTGGTAGGAGTGATGGAGAACAAATGTCACGATCCGGATTTTCCACCATCGGGAGTCTTGATGGCGCCTACTAGTGGGAGCTAGGCAAGCCAACTCTTACTTATCTTTCCATTTTTACAACTCTTATTTTAAAATATTTAGCAATAATAATATGATTACAACGGAATAAATTAATTTAGTGGAAGACTTAGTAAATGTTACTAGATGCGATACAGAAATCCAAACATAAATCACTACCCAAGAACTGGTGTCACAATACTCAGGAACTTCTAAGAATACAAAACACATCAGTTTGAAAGAAATATAAAACGAGTTGTCTCAAATACATGAGATAACAGACTGAAAATAAAGATAGAGGAGACGCAGGGTCTTGCGGACGCCTGCAAGGCTACCTCGGTGTCTCGCTGATCGGAATACTAACACTCACACTACTGCTGCTGCTGCTATCCAAAACCTGTATTTGCGCAAAAGAGCGCAGAGTGTAGAATCAGCACAACCGACCCCATGTGCTGGTAAGTGTCTGGCCTATCCCGGCGAAGTAGTGACAAGGCTAGAACCAGACACTCACATAAACCTGTGCAGTTCAAAATATATATATACAACAAGAATGACAGGAAACAGTGTTAAATATTTGGAAGGGAAAACATGCTCTGGGGTAGCAACAAAATATAATAGCAGAAATAGAATGAAGGAATTAAAGCCACTTTCAAGTACAACTCATCTTGTTGCAGGTGTGCAACCCGATCCCATTTTCATTTCATATCTTGTGGTAGGCGTACCACCCGCTCCCATTTCAATTAATATCTTGTGGTAGGCGTACCACTCGCTCCCATATCGTTATCAACACGGTACACAATATGTCACCGGCAACTATGGCCAATAACAGTAATCAATATAAGTTGTGGTAGGCGTACCACTCGCTCCCATTTCAATATAATCTGTGGTAGGCGTACCACTCGCTCCCATTTCATTATCAACACAGTATACAATATGTCACCGACAACTATGGCAAATAACAATAATCAATATAAGTTGTGGTAGGTGTACCGCTCGCTCCCATTTCAATATAATCTGTGATAGGCATACCACTCGCTCCCATTTCAATATAATCTGTGGTAGGCATACCACTCGCTCCCATTTCAATATAATCTGTGGTAGGCATACCATTCGCTCCTATTTCAATATAATCTGTGGTAGGCGTACCACTCGCTCCCATTTCAATATAATCTGTGGTAGGCGTACCACTCGCTCCCATTTCAATATAATCTGTGGTAGGCGTACCACTCGCTCCCATTTCAATATAATATGTGATAGGCGTACCACTCGCTCCCATTTCAATATAATTTGTGGTAGGCATATCACTCTCGCAAATTTTAATATAATCTGTGGTAGGCGTACCACTCGCTCCCATTTCAATATAATCTCAATATATATAATTGACAAGAGAAACAATAACTCGGTGCCAAGGCTCAACAATTAATTCTTTCATAGAATCACATAAGAATTTCGAAATCTAGTCCATTTAAGACCCACGGTCATGCTCGACCACCAACGTGTAGATACTTGTCACCATGCCTATACGTCGGATACAACACATAACAAATAGCAATTATACTCCACTCCTATTCCCTCAAGCTAGGATAGATCAAACACTTACCTCGAAGGTTTACGACCAACTCAATCCATAAGCAATGCCTTTCCTTTCAAATTTGGCTCCAATTCAATCGTATATATACACAATTGATTTAATATCATCAATAATACTTAACAAACTAATCCAAATGGCTAAATATATTTTCTAAAACATTCTGCCCAAAAATCTAAAAATTGACCCCGGGCCCGCATGGTCAAAACACGAGGTTCAAATCATTTTTCGATCACCCATTCACTCACGAGCCCGAATATATACTTTGTTCTCAAGTTCGACCCCAAAACGAGGTCTAAATCACCAAATCCTTGAAAACCCTAACTCTACCTAATTCTCTAATTTTCTACCTATTTTCACATGTTTAGGCCTAAGAATTTGATTGATGTTGATGAAAAATAAAGAAATTGAGTTAAACAATACTTACCCAATGAACTTTGGTGAATAAATGCTCCAAAGATCGACCAAGAGCTGTTGGAGAAGAGAGAGAGTTGAGAAATGGGATGAAAATCCCGTAAGTGTTCTGTTTTTGGGTCTTTAAAACCACTGGATAAAATTGCTCTATGCGATCGCATAGAGGGGACTGCGATCGCATAGAGTCTGACCTGATGTGCAATGCGATCGCAGAAGCAGTGTTGCGATCGCATAGAAGAAAATGGAGGTTGGCTTTTTACTCAGTGCGATCGCGGGGAGTAGTATGCGATCGTGTAGAAGGAAGCTGGCAAGCTATGCGATCGCAGGAAGCCTAATGCGATCGCGTAGAAGGATTTTGGGAACCCCTGAACTTTGCTCTATGCGATCGCAACTATGCCTATGCGATCGCATAAAAGGAAATCCCTGTGCACCTGCTGCAGATTTTCTGCAGCTTTTCTAAGTCCAAAACCACCCCGTTACCTATTCGAAACTCACCCGATCCCTCGGGACTCCAAACCAAATATGCACATTGACTCAAAAACATCATACGAACTTGCTCGAGCGATCAAATCGCCAAAATAACATCAAAATCAATGAATTGAGCCTAAAATCCAAGAAATCTTTCAAATTTCATAAACTTCAAAATTTTCCAATTTAAGGCCGAATCACGTCAAACGACGTCCGTTTTCAACCAAACTTTACAGGAAGCGCTAAACCAACATATATGACCTGTACCGGGCATCAGAACCAAAATACGAGCCCGATACCATTACCTTTTCATTAAATTTCATTTTCATTTTCCTTAAACATTTTCAGAAAACAATTTCACAAAAAAATTCATTTCTCGGGCCTAGGCCCTCAGAATTCGATTTCAGGCATACGCCCAAGTCCCATATTTTTCTACGGACTTTCCGAGACCGTCAAATCACGGGTCCGGGTCCGTTTACCAAAAATGTTGACAAAAGTCAACTTTAATCATATTAATATCAAAATTCTTCAAATGTTTCATATTTTTCAACATAAAAACTTTCTGGCTTCGCGCTCGGACTGTGCACGCAAATCGAGGCAACTAAAATCGAGGTTTTCAAGGCCTCAAAAGCATGGAATGACTAAGAAAACCAGTGATGACCCTTTGGGTCGTCACATTCTCCACCTCTAAAATAACCGTTCGTCCTCGAATGGACAAAAGAAAGAAGTACCTGAGTCAGGGAATATATAAGGATAACGACTCCGCATATCAGACTCGGACTCCCAGGTCGATGCCTCAGGAGGCTGACCTCTCCACTGAACACGCACTGATGG
>MU718302.1:0-20931 GCA_026770625.1 Nicotiana glauca
CTTTAATTGGAAAAACTCTTTTTATTATATCCTACACGGGATGTAGTAAAGCCCTAAAAAAGAGGTGTGACAGTATTAATCACTTTAGGTTAGTAGCTAATATCATTAGTTTACTTGATTTAAACATGCATCACCAATTTGACTGATTTGAGTTAATTAGTTGTTTGATAATTAATGTTGATTTGAATAGATTGTGCATACTTCTACAAAATCGGATCAATGTCATATTTCTGGGCCTATTATGAGCCCAGACCGCTCGATTTCTTGTGCAAATAAATGTGGGCTTGCAATTGAAGTCCAGAAATGTTGTGCTCTTCCTTTGGGTTGTTTGGAGGCTTAGCCCAATCAGAATACTGTTTATTAATCAGAGTTATTAGGCCCGGGCCGAGACCCAATGTTTGTAAATAGCCTTTCAAAGCTGATGGTATCATCCTACTTCCTGGGCTGATTTAGAGGCCCAAAAACTGATAAGGACTTGGACTATATGAAGTTCATGGACCTAGAGTATAGCAGGTCTTGAATACTACCATTAATTAGGGCCTTTTTAGAGACAATCCATAATAGAAAAATTGTAGTCCTTTAGGTTAGATTTAAAAATAAATGAGGTGCGTTGCGCCCAAATAAAACCATACATTGCGTGGCCCTCTTAACTATATTAAAAATATTTTCGACTTCGGGACGTGCCATTTCGCTAATTTCATGGCATCCCGCAAAGTTAATGATACGCTAGCTGCTTTAGGCCCGACATTTAATAATATTACCTTCTTAAACTCGGGTGCACATTTATGTGACCCAAATCCAAATCTCAACGAAGTTGAAATGTGTCAAAAACCACGGGTGCATTTATGTGACGTGGTTCGAGACGTATTTTCACGACGTTGCAATTTTCTTTAAATAATAATAAAAGCGGTTTAAAGTTAAAAAGCACATAAGTTGAAACATGTTTTAAAATCAGATAACTAAGCTAAATATAATAGTTTGAGCGACCGTGCTAGAACCACGGGACCCTGAAATGCCTAACACCTTCTCCCGGGTTAACAGAATTCCTTACTTGGATTTCCAGTTCGTGGACTGTTAAACAGAGTCATAGTTTCCTCGATTCGGAATTCAACCGGTGATTTGGGACACCATAAATCTCCCAAGTGGCGACTCTGAATTTTAATAAATAAATCCCGCTTCGATTGTCCTTTAATTGGAAAAACTCCTTTACACCCTTGCGGGTGTAGGTAAAAAGGAGGTGTGACACCCATTTATCAAAATAGTATAACTGACTGTTTTCATGCATTCTAGGATCCAACTGATGTACTGATTAGGGAATCCCAACTCCACCAAGACTTGTTCTAGATATATCCACTTCGCTGAATCATAAGCTTTTTGTAGGTCTATCTTGATCATGCATCTTGGTGACACATATTTTCTTGTATAAGCTTTCACTAGTTCATGTGCTAAAATAATGTTGTGTCCAATCTTCCTCCCTGGTATGAATCCTTCTCGTGACTCACTAATTATAGAGGCAATGACTGTTTGAATCCTTACTACTATAACCTTTGATAACAGTTTATACATAACAGTGCAACAAGCTATTGGTCTATATTCCTTTACTGTTCCAGGATTGTCATTTTTTGGCAGCAATGTGATAGTTGTACAGTTGATTGCATTGTACATCTTTCCAGTGCTGAAAAACTCTTTTACTGCTTCACACACCTCTTCTTAATGGTACCCCATGCTTTTCTGAAGAAGGTAGCGTTATAACCATCTACTCCAGGAGCTTTATCTCTACCTATAGACTCAAGGCCTTGTTGGATTTCCTCTTCAGTAATTGGAGCTATTAGGGCTAGTTTTTGTTGATAAGTCGGTGTTGGTCCTCCCTTCATATTCATCTTGTTAATGGCTGGTAGTTCTTTTGCAGAAGATCCTATCAAGGATTTATAGAATTTCACAACCTCCTCTTGTATTTCTTTTAGCTTTGTAAGATTCCTTCCTTCTAGTGATGTGATCTCCTTAATGATTTTTCTCCGACTTCTCTCCTTAAGCATAGCTGAGAAATACTTTGTATTTGAATCCCCTAATTGGATCCATTTAGCTCTTGATTTCTGTTTCATGATTTTCTCCTTTATCATGGACCACTTTTCCAGGTTCTGCATTGTAGTCCTTTCCTGTTCCACTAAATCATCTGACCATTTTGAAGTCAATTGTTTTTGGATCATCACTAAGTCATTTCTTGCTTTGTCTATTCTCTGTGTAATGTTTCTAAACTCTTCATTATTCAGATGCTTGAATAATGGTTTTAGTGCCTTCAGTTCCATCCATATATCTTTCATCTTCCAATTTGAAAACTTTTGTTGCCATACTTGCTTCACTATATCCTGAAACTTGTCATGATCAGCCCATGTGTTGAAGAACTTGAATGGAACTTTGATGGCCCTTTGATTTGTCTGTAAAGCAAGAACCATTGAATTATGATATGAGATTATTGGCACATCATATTCCATCACAATATGACCACATTCCATCATCCATTCATGGTTACCAAAATCCCTATCCAGTCTGCTACAAATTCCCTTATTACTTTGCTATTTACTAGTCCAAGTGTAGTAATCATCTGTCCATCTTACTTCATTGAGTAGTAACTCATGAATATAGTCATTGAAATCTTTGATCTCCCCATATTGTACTGGATTCCCACATAATCTATTTTGTGGACATAAAATTGTATTAAAATATCCAACAATTAACCATGGCATATTCATTCCTTGAGCCAGTATTATAAGTGTATCCCATATACTTTTCCTTTCCTCATATGTATTATACTCATATATTACAGTTATAACATGTCGAATTGATACGATTGTATTAACTTGACAATGCAACAGTTGAGCTTCTTCTTTCAGCTTAGTTACTGTATATAATCTACTATCCCATAGTAGCCAGATTCTTTCATTGATTTCACTCCTGTAATTATTCAGAAACCCCCAGTTGGGAGCTACATTAGCTTCCACAGTTGTTGCTTTATGCTCTTTGGTTTCTGTTATTCCTGCTAGGGTAATATGTTTTGTCTTTATATATTTTCTCAGTTCCTTCTGTTTATACTTTTTATTTGCACCCCTTACATTCCTAAAAAGCCAATTCATTTGTTAATAACTTGTTCCACCTCCTTTGTCAGAAGGAGCTGATTTGGATCTCCCATGGTCTTTATTTAATACTGCAAACACATTCTTTGTTGGAACTGAACATAATATTGGAAACTCTTGTAGATTGAGTTCTGGTACCCTGTCTATTGATTTTCCCTTGTCAGGGGTACTGATACCATTTCCCCCCTTTGTTGCTGATCCTGCACCAAATCAGCTGCTTGTGTCTCAACAACTTGCATGTGTTTACCATCTGCTTCTATGTTTCTAGCCTCTGTTCCTTATCCTAGTTTTCTCCTTTGTTGGTGCTATCATGATGCTCTTTTGGTTGTTCTTTTGTCACTCGTTTCTGTACTATTTTCTTGTGTCCTCCTTGCTTAGTTGGTTGCTCTTCATCCTTTCTGTATCTTTGGACATTCATGACCACTAACTTGACATTTCTCACAAAACATTGGCTTCCAGTCATATGATACAGCCTGTTGAAATACTCTACCACTAGGATCCTTCACTTTAACTTGGTCAGGCAATGGCTTTGTCTCGTTAACTTCCACAAGCATTCGAGCATATGACACACGCATTTGCTTGGCAGTGCACTCATCTGCATACATTGGTATCCTATCCTACTTAGTGAATTAATTCCCCAACAATTCATTGGTAATTTTGGGAGTTTAATCCATATTGGTATCTCAGTAGGGAACTCCTTATTAAAATCAAAATATGCAGTCCAAGGCTTCAAAATGATAGGTCGATTATTAATATTGTATGGTCCAGTACATAGAATTTCATGCATATCATCAAGAGATTGGAATTTGATGATGAAATACCCTTCCTCATGCATAAACAGATCTGGATTTGCTATTTTGTTCCACTTGAGATCTACATATCTACGCATGGCATTATACCCTGGACAATCCTCAGTTACATAAGCAATTAGGGCTCCTTTCCATTTTTCAGTTTCTCAATCCACATCCTCCTTTTTCCAATTGAATAACAACATTGCCATCTACAAATTGAGGAGCAATATAAGACATAGTCATACCATTCTCTACTGATCTGTTCTTCGCAAAGAGACTCGCCATTTCTGTGTTGGCTGTTGTACTGTAGCATGCAGTACTATTCCATTGGGTTCCTGAGGTTTCTCTTCCTCGACTAGTTTTTAATCAACTCTGACGGTTCCTTCACCTTCTTTCAGCTTCAATTGAGTTAGATTTGGGCTCAATTGAAGTTTCTTAGCAGTTGTTGTTCCTTTAGACGCCGATCCTATCTCTTTCTGATTCAGCTCACCCATTTGCACTGGTGTTGCTTGACTTTGTTCACCCTCTGTAATTTCCTGTTGCATGTGTCCTCCAACTGAGCTTCCAAATGTGACTTCTGGTAGTTTCCTAGGTCTGCTATGTCCTCTTCCACGACCATGACCTCACCCTCTTGCCATGGCTAATCACGCCGGCGTAGGTTTACTAACATGCGCCGAGAGCCTAAGAAATCATGAAGTTTGTAGTCCTAATGGACAAGATAATTACAAAAAATGTGTGTCCACTGTCCACTCAACTCTTGTACATTTTTTGGTAAAAAGTTACGTTTTCCCATAATTTATTTTAAAACTAGAGCGAACTTAAATCATGTGTACATCAGGTGAATGGAAAACGTAAAATAAATCAAAGATGGTATTGAAGACAACTCCTACAAATTAGAAAGAGTTCACAATTAAGTTATGCAATATTTACTTTTAAATATTAAATAATCTACAATATTGGTGGCATATAGAGCACATGTAAATGGAGAAACTCTACATTCTGATAATCAAGAGAAAGTTAATTTCTCTTCCTTTTTTTTCCTGTTCCAGAGGATCTCAACTTTCATTTTTCAAAAATAACAAAGGACTGGTCTATACGTACAGTAACTAGTTGGAATGGAGGAACAATGTGTTTGTCGGTTGTCACGTTAACGTTCCATCATATGTGGGAGCATCTTAGTGCAATTAGGTAAAGGCCAGAATAGTCTTTTCAAACTTATTTTAATGAAAAGTGGCCATTGATGTAATACATTTCAAACAGTGGTTAAAAACTCATAGCAAGTCTAAAAGGTGGCTATCCTACCTAATTTTTTACATGCACGTTTTTAGCATGAATGTAGTTCATTATATATTTTTGGATCAACTATTTTCTTTATGCTGATCTTTGGACAAGATAGATGTATATTGATTAATTTAGTGGTTATCTATTATCTTTTACAGTACAAATATTACGTAAATATATCTATCAAGTTTTAGATTAGATGAGAAGAAATTCAGCTAACTTGTTTTGTTTTTGCACGGATTTTGACTCTGTTTTCACATGGTCCAATTTAGCTTCATTGACCACAATTTTGATTAATTACATAGACCTCATTTGTAAGTAGTTAATTAGGTTAGGCGATTGCAAGTGTAATGCCTAATGTTAGGTATTTGGACAGAACCTTATTAAATTCCTATAGTGCCGTTATATTAATTCTTATACCAAAATTGATTCATTTCAGATTTTGTAACACCCAAGTTAATTCAAATGACCTATTAAATAAT
Organism: Nicotiana glauca; assembly: GCA_026770625.1. Lineage (NCBI taxonomy): Eukaryota > Viridiplantae > Streptophyta > Magnoliopsida > Solanales > Solanaceae > Nicotiana > Nicotiana glauca. Next base: position 5,686 of record MU718302.1, read on the forward strand.
TAATTATTTTCTCCGTTCATTTTTAGTTGTTCACTTTTGACTTTACATTTTCTTTAGGAAAAAATAAATGAAGTATGTATATTATAATTTTATCCGTAATAATGACATCAATTTCAAAAGTCATGAAAAATGAGTAATTAATAATAAGGGTAAAATATATGAAAATCATTCACATCCCTTAAGGTTGCTTTTAAAAATCAAATTTATCCCCCAATTTTGAAAAATAACCATTTTCATCCTTCTATCCTACCACAATGTCTAGTTTACCCTTGATATTTTTAATTTTTCATATACGTAATAACTTTTTAATTATATGTGATATTTTTAGTTCACTGAACTTTATAAATAGAATAATCATATTATAAATTTATTATAAAATCTATTACTACCTTTTATGATTATTATTTTAATATTATATGTATTAAGTCTGCATATAATGTATCTCTATGTGTGTCTATGAGAGTTTACGTTCCTTTTTCATCTCTATTGTGTATATAGATTTTTGAGTTTTAATTATTATTAATAAAAAAAATTCCAAATTGTAAAATGAAATTCATGTAAAGTATAAACATATAGCTTTTAGGAATTTGTCATAAAATTTACCTATATTTTCATCCTTTCTTTTATTCTCAACCTTACAAATAGATTAAGTTTTGATTGTTATTAATAAAATTATTCCTACCGGCAAATTATTTATTGTACTTTTTTTTTTCTCATTTCCTTATTAATGTCGTTACACTTTATTACTACTTTACACTCTTTTTATTTCAAAAATAATATTTATTTTTTATAGGTAAGTTCATAATATAGATTAAAACAAACATGTATCAAAAAAGAGATAAATATTGTAGAGGGTAAAACAAATAGTTTAAAAAATCAATTTTAAGATGAGGATGAGAATGACTCTTGTTCAAAGTTGGAAGATGTGTTTGATTTTCAAAGCAAACTTGGGGATATAAATAATTTTTAGCCAGGCAAAATATGTATTAAAAAAAGATTTTTTTCTTGATTTAGTATAATAGATAAGTAAATATAAAAGATATTTTTAGTATAATGGACAAGTAAAAGTAAAGATGTTTGCCTTGAAAATGGTATTTACAATTATGTTTGATTTTGTGGTTCTAAAAATATGTGATTTACTTTAATACTAGTTGTTAGACAATAGATGCTAAGTATAAATAAGGAAAATAAGATATGCAAACCAATAGGGTCACAAGGTTGGGCCTTGAGCTGGCTGGAACAGAACCTCGAGGTCTAGATTAGGCAGTTGGTAATGAGATATTGATGAAGAATCAATGATAATAAAGGCCTCAAAGATGGCTTTATACGGTTAATAATGAGCAATAAATGAACAATGAAAGAATAAGCAATAAATGTGTAGAATAATTATTTAAGCAAAGAGTGCAAATAATGTTGTCTTGTATTCAATGTGTGTCCCCTACAAGGTGACAAGGATCCCCTTTATATATGAGGGAGATCCTAACATAGTACATGTCTAGTAATGATGGGAAAATACTATTGGTACAGTTGTGTGATGGCTCAATACATATTTGTATTATTTTTGCGGATCTGGTCAGATCTAATCACATGGTTTTGGGCGCTTTCCCGTCTTTCCATGACTATCGTTGATTTTTGTGCTGCCTCGAGGTATACTATGATGAGCCTTCAATATAACCTCTCGAGGTGAGTGCTTCGGGGCCAAGCCTTAGGCAATGCTTCGAGCCCGTCGTGCTCGGGCTTGGAATGCCATAGAAGCCTTAAAATTGATCTTTTCTGATTTTGACAGTATACAGATAATCCCCGCATTTCTTAGAATGAAATGATAAGAAACGATCTTGACCCCGATTTTCTCGAACCTCTCGTGATGATGTCACGTTCGTGATATAGGCGCTCGAAATGATCAAAACGTCTCGTCGGTTCATTCCCCTAGAAGCATTGAATGCACTGCCGGTCCGTTTCCCCAAAAACATTGAATGCACCACCGGTCCGCTTCCCAAAAAGATTAAATGCGCCGTCAGTTTTGTCGTTTTTTCTCTATAAATGGGGGATTTCTTAAACCAAAGCTTCACTCATTATTTCTTCAACAATCTTCGGCCCTTTTCCCTTTTATGTAACCTCTTCTGATCTTTTATCCTTATGGTTCAAACTTGTGACCATAAGGTCATAAGGTGGCAACCTTACCTGTTATGCCATGGCTCTTTTTTAAAGCCTTTCTCCTCTAAGTGAAATTATACTGAGCCGTTGTTGTTGTTGTTGGCTCAAATCAACGAGAGGAGGGCCTCAAATTGTTCCTGTATCAGAAAATATGTGGACTGTAAGCCGCTGCTCATCTCTCTTAACTTCAACTCGGTATGGCACTTCACTCCTTTTGCTTTCCATGGAGTGAGATGGCACTATTTACTAACTTTTTCATCCCACACCGATGCAATGTATCAATAAATGGCTTCATAATAGTAGTGCTGACGAGACCCATACTCGCCGAGTTTTTTACCGGGCCACAATTTTCCCTGTTTGTTAAAAGCTTTTGCTCTTTGATATGCTATAGCCTTTTCTTCATCTAATACTTTGGAGGAGTTTCTCTAAGACAATACTCTAAAGAGAGAAATGAGATTCCCAAGGAAACGGTTCTCGAAGATGTCGCTCCCGAGGATATACCCTTGAAAATAGATTAGGCTTTTTAGGTGTTGTTTTTTGCTTCTTTGTTTCTTTGTAAGGATCCCTCGTGGGCTTTTGTAATAGTCTTTTATTAATATAAGAGTTTCTTCATTTTTCCTTCGACTTGTGTTGAACTCCATTCTACCTTTGTTTGTGAAAAATCTAAGTGTATGACTCTATCGATCGGTCCGAATACTGGAGCCCGACATAATAATCCCTTAGATTTTTGATTGGTTAATATTATATTCCTTGAAGTTATTTGTTATCCCTTGGAATAAGCCTGGATTGATCTGCTACGAACTTAGGCCTCCGGGACTTCTGGGTTCGAATTGAGTGAGAGCAGGGCCTCGATTTTTTGAAATAAAGCTTAGCCTTTTTAGGCTCGTTGATAGTCCTCGAGTGGTAAGTTTCTCGAACTAAAGCATCCTTTAGATTTTGCAACCGAGTGGGCGTTTGCTCGATCATCTGAAAATAAAGATAGCGCTTAGGCTTTTACAAATAATCCTCGAGCGAGAGTTTGCTCGAACTCGGGCAGCCCGTAATTGAGAGAAAATTTGTTCAAACTTAAAATAAAGATAGCCCTGAGGCCTTATAAATAGTTCCCGAGTAAGAACCTTCTCAAACTCGAGTAGCCCTTGGGATAAATAATCGAGCGAGTGTATATCCCTAAGGCTTTATAAATAGTCCCTGAGTGAGAACCTGCTCAAACTCGGGTAGCACTTGAGCTAAATAATCGAGTGAGCATTTGCTCTAACTCGAGAGAAAGATAGCCCTGAGGCTTTATAAATAGTCCTCGAGTGAGAACCTACTCAAACTCGGGTAGCCCTTGGGCTAATATTTGAGTGAGCATTCGTTCGAACTCGAGAGAAAGATAGCCCTGAGGCTTTATAAATAGTCCCCGAGTGAGAACCTGCTCGAACTCGGGTAGCCCTTGGGCTAAATAGTCGAGTGCGTGTTTGCTCGAACTCGAGAGAAAGATAGCCATGGGGATTTATAAATAGTCCTCGAGTGAGAACCTACTCGAACTCGGGTAGCCATTGGGCTAAATAGTCGAGTACGTGCTATTTGAACCCGACCCGTGGATTGTTCTTAATAATTTTTGACAAACTAGTTCCCAATGTCTGGGTCCTGACGACAACATCATGACATAAGTGGTTGAGGTGACTGGAGGATTGTTTTTTGCACGACTCCCAAAAATTATTAATTGTAGGCGGCTGACGGTCGGCCTTTTGGCTTCCCCAGTACGTTTAAACAAACTTTATAAATAGACAGACCTCATAACCTTCCAGATTCTACTCTCTCAATGCTTCCAAAATTTTCATTTAGCCCTTTCCAATTTCCCTAAACTCTCCCTTCTCTTTTCTAACAACATTTCCATATTCTCAGATCTTTCGCTTTAGAGATGGCTAAAACTTCTAAGTTCGTTCCTCAAAAGGAAAAGGCTTCATCATCTTCTCGAACAACCAAAGGAAAATCTGTAGTTCCTCCTAGCATCGAGGAGTGTACCCCTGGGCCTTGTGATACATCTTCTGATTTTTAGGTTGAAACTCTTCCTCTGTTCTGGGACGATGCAAACCCATGTATCGATACATCAGCCTAATAATTGAAACTGGGAAAGTGAAGGTTGATTGACATTGGGGAAATGCGATGCAAGTAGATATTCCTTCACGTGGAGAAGACACAACCAAGCATAAAGTCGGTTTCCTCAGCGTATACACCTATCATTTCATCTTAGGACCGGTATGAGCCTCTTCACCACCGATAGACCCAGTGATCCTCGATTTCTGCATACAATATTGGGTGACGCTTGGACAAATCTATCCATCGTTCTGGCACATCGTCTATTTGATTAGGCGTTTCTCGAACTTGGTCGAGGGGATGTCTTTTACTCTTGATCATCTGATCAGACTGTATAGTTCCCAACTTTATTGAGATGGCCTAATTAAGTTAAAACGTCGATCCCTGAAAGCCTTTTTTCTAGCATCAACGAAGATAAGGACCGAGGATAGATGAGCCGCTTTATTCGAGTCAGGACCCAGGACCTGATCCCTACTGAGAGGATGCCATTCCATGAGGAATGGAATATGAATCATAAGTAAATATGCTTCGCTAATCGGATATCTTTTCTTGCCTTTAAATAACTCCTTTTGATAAATTAAATCCTTTTAATGATACAACTACCGAGTAGTACCCCGATGCCGTCAATGATCTCCCGGGCTGGGTCCGATGACTCGATTCAACTTGCTTATATGCTAAGAACGTGTGACTTGATCTGGCTAAGATACATTGGAAGGCTAAAAACCATAGTGAGTTTTTATTCTTGTCATACTTGAGCTCTTTAAAGAAGATATCTTTCGATAGTACTCTTATCCTTTGCGCCTATACAGGCCTTAGAGAGGCTGTTTTGATGAGGGAACCCCCGCCTGAAGAAGCAAATACCCTGAAGCTTGCTAAGGAAAAAAAGAGAAAGAAGAAATCATCGGCTGGATCCCCGAAGCCAAAAAAGGCTAAAGTTGAAATGCCCGAGGCCGATTCAGTGGCCTCAATTCGGGAAATGACCGAAAATCTTTGTGTTGAGGACGAAAAGAGTGATGACTGTCCGTTGGGACTTAGGAGGAGAATAAGTTTTGTTGCCTCGAAGTCTATTAAGCGGAAGGCGACTGAGCCGGAGGCTGCTGGAACGGAGATCACCGAGGTGGTCCCGACCCCAGTTGAGGGAACTGTTAAAGGGGGCTCAGACGAAATCTTCGAGCTGACCAATGAAGGAAACACATCGGGTGCTGAAGGGCACCTAGTTGATGAAACCAAAAAAAACAATAACGAAGCCCCTCGAAGGGTGGAGAGGCTCCCTTTTGAACTTTTCGAGGCAATCGATGTAGATGAGCCTCCTCTAGGCCCTTCATTCTCTCCTGGGCAAATACGACATGCCTAAGATATGAAAACTCCCATCGTAGGGGCATCCCCCGAAAAGAATAGTATGTTTGAAGGATATTTTGCTGGGGTTGAGGAAGTTGCCTCATTGATCTTTGTAGAAGCCGAGAAGCTTTGAAAACAGGTAATCTTGACTTGACCACTGGATTTTGAGTTTGGATTCTTGCTTTTCCGACTCCCTTCTTCTGTGTTTTCAGGCCTTGATGCTCTCCAACCAAACCTTTTCCAAGTCACAAGCTGAGTTGGCTCATTGTGAGGACGAATTTAGGAAGCTCGTTTATGAATTGAGCGAACTTAAGGCCCTTCATGACCAAAAGGAAAGGGGGGGTAGGTGACCTTCGAGCTCATTTAGAGAGGATGTATTGATAGCGGGTCAATCTCGATGAGCAGGTAATACGAACTTCATAGGCTTATTTTTGTGCTTCAGTAAATTGAGCATTTGACACCTTAATTTGGCTTTTTAGCTTAAGCAAAAAGATGATCTAATGCGAGAGAAGCTTAAAGTGAGAGATACCGAAATTCTTAGGCTAAACCAGTTGGTGGATGAGGTGTCCTCCGATAAAGAAAATCTTCAAGAGAAGCTGACCTCGATTGAGCGCCAACTCCAGGGGGCGAGGGGAAAAAGCCGTAAGTATAGAGATCTCTATGCTGAATCAGTTGCTGAGCTATCTCCAACTAAGTCTGAAGCCGCTGAGCTCATATCCTCGTATCGAAAAGATTTTGCTGCTACAAATGCTCGAGCCAGGAAGGTATCCAAAGAGGCTGAGCTTAAACTGCACCGAGCCTTGGAGCATGCCCGATTAAAATCTCGAAGATAGGCTCTCGAGGATGTATATGCAGGGGGCATCGATTTATCTGCCGAGATCGAGAGGGTGAAGGCCCTAGAGGAAGAATCAGCAACTCTGCTTTCTTCCAACGATGGTTCAGCCAGTGGTTCGACTAGCGGCTCGGAGGATGATGAAGACGAAGGTGAAGTCCCCAAGGGGGAAGAGTCTGTCGATGTTCTGGGGGCCGAGGGCTAGGCCGTCGAAGGCACAACTTCTGAGGGAGCTCCGTCTGGTCAAGTAACCCTGATGGTAGATTAGGTTTTAATTTCGTCCTTTTTGTGTAAGGGCTCCAGGTGTGAGCCCTGTAAATAAGTCTTCATGAAATATATATATATATATATATATATATATATATATATATATATATATATATATATATATATATATATATATATATATATATTTATTTTTGCTTTTCGTCATTTCTTGTTGCCTTTTTTGGAATAAATTTTAATGTTTGTCGATAACCTGTTCGATGTGTTGGTCTTATGATATAAACCCCTTAAGTTTTTATGCTCGTTAAGTGATTGATAACAGTTGACCATTCAGTTTTCGATCCTCAAGTCAAATTTTGACTCGGGCTTATTGACCCTTAGGTTTTCAACATATTGGCCCTTAGGCTCTTTAGGCTAGCCCTTAGACTCTTACGCATTGGCCCTTAGGCTCTTTTTAGATTGGGTCGATGCGACCTATAATATGGCTATAGTTTTCCCTCATTTTGGCTAAAGACTTTTGAAGTTTTGATTGTGCCTTGGCATGTTTCGTGTTTGTCTGACTCTTCGACGGCTCAAACGAGAACCTCGATTATGAGTCGATATATGATGATAGTTGAGTACCTCGGGAGGTGTGCTAGAAGGTTGAGTTTTCGAAACCTTTTCATTAAAGGCTGATTATTTTTTAAGCCTTTTTTAATTGTTCGTAGATTATATTATCGAAGCTCCTTTGCTTATGCCGATGGTAGCCTAATTAACTGGTTCTTTTCAAAGTATTTAGTGGCCTTTAGTTTTATGGCAGCAGTTAGACGTCTCCGAGTCGCATTAATTCGATCGTAGCCTTTTAGTTCGACCGTAGTCTTTAGTCCCCATGTGTGGTGACCTTGGCGTCTATATTGAGGGTATGTCTTTTTAGGGGTCTTACAAGTTCGAATATATAGCCTTGGCCTTAATATCGGGGTTATGCCTTTTTAACGTCTTATAAATTTGAGCACATCTTGTTAAGGTCTTACAAATTTGATGTTGCCTCACTGAGGGCTTACAAGCTCGATGTTGCTTGATCAAGGTCTTATGAATTCGAGTTTTTGATGGCTCGATGAGCTAGCTGTCAACGAAAGTCCCCGAGTGTCGACATTTTCTCGCCCTTGATCCGTCTTATGAGAAAGTAGTGAACTTCTTTGAGGAACAGAGTGTTTTGATGAGGAAAGGGGCTTCCTCAATTACTTGATATATGAATATACGTTTTTTTGCCTTTGGAGGCTCGATTATTCTACATGGACACGATTTGTTTGACCGTTTGACCCAATACAACATTCTCCTACCGAGGTCCTCCTAGGCATAGTTTAGTTTCTTACAAAGGGTGACATCCTGGGGCGATCCCCCCTAGTATTTGAGGTTGATATAAGAAAAACCTTGAATACTTGATGATTTCTCCTTAGGTAGCATATGGATGTTCCCTCGTTAAAAACCTCACCGGTAAAACTCGTTCGGGATAAAATCCAGTCTACAGGAAAAAGAGCGCAACACATGCTTTAGAACCCGAGGTCTTCGAGCAGGAGGGCGCTTTGATTCCTCTCAATCGAACACCTATAATAAGTTATTATAAAATATAAATGAAAAAGGATAGGGTTGTACCTTAGCAGTGATTGCGTTCGAGCCTTGATAAATTTCAATTGCTTGCTCCGGGGATGCAGCACGGTCCTTTATTGTCACGCCCCAACCTCGGGAGGCGCGACCGGCGCTCAATCAAGTGAACCCGACTTAGCAAGATTTACTGAACACTTTCTACCCCAAGTCAATATGAATACGGAACCCATGTTTTTCATTAATTTTAGACGATGATACATGGTGCATACTACATCATTGGTTCATTTCATATCACAAAGATTTACCGTACATAAGGTAGCTTCAAGGATTCTATTAGAGTTACAATTTATGGAAATCACAAGTTTAGGATTACAACATAAATAGTGGACTCCCCGAACACCCGTACATGACCCACACTAGTGTCTACGGAGCCTCTAGGATACAACAGATAAGCATAACTATGCCGGCAACAAGGCCCCGGCTATACCTCAAAAGTAGGAACCGGTAATAACAAAAGATACACCATATAGCCCCTTGAAAGAAAAAGGGGCTCACCAAGACTTCGAGTAGAAAATGCTCTGCTATACACGATCGGCACTATCCGCTATGGATCCACCTACACTCATTGAAAAATATAGTGCCCCGGGCAAAATAGACGTTAGTACCGTGGAATAGTACTAGTATGTATAACTAAACACCATTTTATTTGAAAGAACTATCAAACAAGTATAAGTAAACTAACATGGGTATATCAAATATATAATTCACATAACCTTTCATACAATTTCCAAAACTTAGATTAGGGCATTTCCGTCACATGTTCACCACTGTTCTCAATACCACCTCCATCTTGAGCGGAGTTCGGTCACGACCCGGCCAGCTAGGTCACCTCATTAGAGGCATAAATCAATCAGTATTTCATTTCCCCTTATTTGGAATTCAATATCGGCATATTACCACCATGTGTGCAGCATGGTGTCCGATCACGACCCGATCGGCTAGGTCGCCTTGCCTAGGCATTACTCCTTTATCATTAGTCAATACCTCTGAATCTTTATTTCACACATATCATATCAATTCCTTGGCGCTCATGGCCACCATTATCACATCGTTTTTCCCTTTTTCAATATTCATTTTACAAGTTGTGATCATATACACATATACCATAATAATTCAAGTTACAATTACACGTAAGTGGGCACATAGCTAGCATGAACAGTCCTTTGTTTCGATGATGTCTTATAGCCCAAGTAGTTCAACACATAATTGTACTTTTTCATCCTTCTCTAATTATTAAGAACGGTACATTATTCACATTGAGGCAATCCTTCACGTACATGTATAGATAATTGAAAATCAACTAATGCGTAATAACAATCAATACACTAACCAATTCAACTCTTACCATACTTTCGTAAAGGCCAACTGTGCTCAATTTCAAGTAAAAGAGGGTTTTAGCCATACATACCTCAATAAAGCCTTCCTTACTCTTTTACAGATTTCCGGAACTCTTAGCACTTCGATCTATTGAGTAAGAATTACAAATTAAATCGAGAATTAGAGATGAGATTGAGACTCTAGCTTGGTTTAAGCATATTGACAAACACTAGAGGTGTAATTTGATCTTAGGCCCCTTTTTGAGTGCAATTTATATCATTTTGTACCCCTCTTTAACTCACTACTATTCTGGACCGCATTTTTGCAATTTTTTCTGGAAACTTATTCTTGACTTTTTATGAATTGCTAACACATGCTCTTGACTTGGCATCACGGGATCCAGGTTTTCGAGTAGGAATTTTCACGGGGCCTTACATTTATTCACTCGTTCAAATGTAGCCGAGAATGTCAGTTGTGGTCGCTACCTGATTGTTTACATATCTTTTGGCTCCTTTGATGTAGAGGGTGTCGATGTTGGTGCCATGTCGTGCACCGTGAACATCTCTCTCACTGCGTGTTGTTCCCCGTATACTACTTTTACTCCATCCTTGGTTGGAAATTTCATCTTTTAATGAAGGGTTGATGGTACTGCCCTCATACTGTGTATCCACGGCCTTCCAGGTGAGGCAATGTATCTCATGTCACCTTCGATGACATGTAACTTGGTATCTTGGATTGTACCGGCCACGTTGACCGGGAGGATGATCTCCCCTTTTGTTGTCTCGCTCGACGTGTTGAATCCATTAAGGACTCGAGAGGTGGGTACGATCTGGTCGAGCAGTCCGAGTTGCTCCACCACCCTCGGCCTGATTATGTTGGCCGAGCTACCTAGATCCATGAGCACACGTTTAATTTGAAATTTATTCAAAAGAAAAGAAATTACCAGTGCGTCATTATGAGGCTGAGACAAAGTCTCAATGTCCTCTTCGCTGAATATGAGATCATCCTCTACTATGTAACTCCGGGTTCGCTTTTCCCTGGTGATGGATATTTTTATCCGTTTGACAACGGGTCATTGTGGGGCGTCAACCCCTCCAATAATCATGCAGATGACGTGCTGTGGTTCTTCTAGTTCGCCTCTCTTTCCCAAAATTGGTTTTTAGCTCGGTCTCTGAGGAATTCTCGAAGGTGCCCTTCGCTGATCAGTCAGGCTACCTCTTCCCAAAATTGTCTGCAGTCCTTGGTCCTATGTCCGTGAGTGTCGTGATATTTACACATCAAGTTAGGGTTCCTCTGGGAAGGGTCTGATAGTACGGGTTTTGGCCACCTGGTATCTTTGATTTTACCTATGGCCAATACGATACCCGAGACATCGATGTTGAAGATATTCTCGGATAGCCAGGGTACCTATACCGGCCCTGTATGCCTATCAAACCCGGATTTACCCATGAGTCCCCGGGAATTTTGACCTCGATCTATCTTTTGATCGCCTCGAGGTATATTACGCCTTGGCGCGTTTCTCCGATCTTCTACATACGGCTGGTATCTTTCCTTTTTTGATCTCGACTCACTTTTTGTAAACCTTTGTTCCTTTGTTAAGAGCCTGCTAGGATATACTGAGCCCGAGGGGGCTCCTAATTGGTCGTCTTCGGCCTCGATCTTTGATTGGTACATGTTGTGTAGATCCACCCAAGTCACGGCGGGATATTCGATCAAATTTTGTTTTAATTGCCTTGAAGCTACCGAACTTCATTCGTTCAAGCCTTGAGGAAAGGCCTGTACTACCCAGTCATCGGAGACCGGTGGTAATTCCATTCACTCCATCTGAAAACGAGATACGAATTCCCTTAGCATCTCGTTCTCCCTCTGTTTGATTTTTGAAGACATTAGACTTCCTGGTGGCGACCTTGATGGCACCAGCATGTGCCCTCACGAAAGAATTTGCAAACATGGCAAATGAATCTATTGAATTTGGGTGCAGGTTATGATACCACATCATAGCTCCATTTGATAGTATTTCTCCAAATTTCTTCAACAGTTGATACTCAATTTCGTCATCCTTTAAGTCATACCCTTTTACAGCACAAGTATAAGCATTGATGTGCTTATTGGGGTTAGTGGTCCCGTTGTACTTTGGGACATCGGGCATTCTGAATTTCTTCGGGATGAGCTTCGGAGCCGCACTCCGTGGGAACGGTTTTTGTATGAACTTCTTTGAATCTACGTTCTTCAGAATCGGGGGCGCGCCCGGGATCTAATCGGCCCTCGAGTTATAAGTCTCCACCCTTTTATCATTATACTCTATCTTCTTTTCCCCTGATTCAATTCCTTTGGTGAGGTCCTCGAGCATCTTCATAATAGCTGGGTCTGTTGCTGACCCGTTGTTACTCGATCTCTCTGGTGCCTGCTCGACTCGAAGAGCCGTTTCTGGTGCTTCTGTGCTTGGAGTTTTTTGTTGACTTTGTAGCTGAGCGATAGCCACTTGTTGTGCTTCCAACATCTCAAAAATTACATGAAGGCCAACTTGTCTTTCTTCGCTGTGCACACTTTCGTTGGTATAAGAGCTCACATCGACATGCACAGCGTTGCGTGAGTTTACGTTGATGGGGATTTGTGCTAGTGCCACCCTTGGGTTTTGCAGTGGTACACTGGCATCTGCTAGAGCCATCCCTAGGTTTTGCGGCGGTACACCGACATCTGCACCGTTCTCTTCGTAAATCCCAATACCATTACTTTCGTGTGCATTTGCTGAGTTAGACATTTTTTACCTGAAGTCAAAGATTCTTGGGCAAGAAAAGTATGGAGAATAACTTGTGTTTTCAGAAAACTAGCATAAAAACAAGCACTATTATTCTTAGCCCCACGGTGGACGCCAAACTGTTTACCTTGAAAATGGTATTTATAGTTATATTTGATTTTGTGGTTCTAAAAATATGTGATTTACTTTAATACTAGTTGTTAGACAATAAATGTTAAGTGTAAATACGAAATGAGATATACAAACCAATAGGGTCACAAGGCCGGGCCTCGAGCTGCCTGGAACAGGGCCTCGAGGTCTATATGGGGTTGTTGGTAATGAGCTATTGGTGAATAAGCAATGATAATGAAGGCCTCAAAGATGGATTTTGCAGTTAATAATGAGCAATAAATAAAGAACAATAAATGAACAATGAAAGAATAAGCAATAAATGTGTAGAATAATTGTTTAAGCAAAGAGTGCAGAAAATGTCGTCTTGTATTCAATGTGTGTGTATTCAATAATAATCCGAATCCCCTACAAGATGACAAGAGTCCCCTTTATATAGAAAGGTGGGGGTGTGGGGGCTAACATAGTACATGATCTAATAATAATGGGGAAATACTATTGGTACAACTGTGTGATGGCTCAATAAGGATTTGTACTATTGTTGCAGACCTGGTCAGATCTAATCGCATGGTTTTGGGAGCTTTCCTGCCTCTCCATGACGATCGTCTATTTTCTTGTTGCCTCGAGGTATGCTATGAAGAGCCTTCGATATACCCTCTCAAGGCGAGTGCTTCGGGGCCGAGCCTTATGCTATGCTTCGAACCCGTCGAGGTCGGGCTTGGAACGCTATAGAAGCCTTAAAATTGATCTTCCCTGATTTTGACCGTATACAAAAGAGCTAGGCAAAGAAGGCATATAGTAGAAGAGTTGGCATTCATTACTCTACTGAACTTTTTGGTTCTCAACATAAAATTGTTGGTAGTCGCGCACAACATAAAGTGATCTTTTTTTATGAATAAATAAATGGTCTAATTGAGAATAGGTTTATTTGAGGTGTTCAGCTGGTTATTGAGGACAACTTAGGGCCGTTTATGTATTTCGCCTTTAAATTAACACCAATAGTAGCAATATTCTGGGACAGATCGGTCTGTGTTTTAAAAGAAAATAATAATATTTGGATCTTTGTAGGGGTGCATATTCGTCCATTAATGAAAAGTGAGAAAGGTGGAAGAAGATAAAGTGAGATGAGTTTATATTCAGTAAGCGCGACTGAATCTGCTTTGATTCAAATTATATTTAATAGATTAAATTTTGTAATAGCATAGTTATAATTTACTAACGTACTATTCTAAATTTAGGGTAAAGTGTGGTATGAAGAAAAATATGTTCACTTTGCCCATATTTGATTGGGTTAGATATTTTAAAAAATATTTTTCTCATTAGTTCATTGGAGGCAAATAACTTTCCTATCAAAACGCGGGAAAATCTTTTTCAAAATTCTTTTTTAACCTTTCTCCCTCCCCACCCCCACAACCCTCACTCTAAGCCCCAATTCCTGCCCTATCCCAACCCACCTCGCTACAACATGTCTCCTTAAACCCTGACCTACCATCCTCCCTTGTCCTACTTTAATTATATATTTTTGCTACCTAACCAAATTAATACCAAAAAATAAGTTTAAAAAAAAAACTTATTTTCTAGATAAATATTTCTCAAGGAAACGATTTTTGTTCGTACCAAACATATCATCAATCTTTGAATGCTATGTGGGTGAAAAGAGAGTGGGGGCTACGTATGACTTTGTGAGAGTTGTCAATAGGGACCAGCATTTTGTGAGGTGACATTATTATTAGTGCCACAACTTGGAAATGTTCGCCCTTTCCTTTGTTGCCTTCCATGCGATAACCTCTATTTGTTTTCTGCTCTCACGGCCTTGGCCTCCGTCAATTGCCATTATTTCAACACCTACGAAAATGACACTCTTTTAACTATTCCATAATTGGGCTTAAAATGTCCAATAACTCAAATAATAATTCGTGTTCATCCAATCACTAACTAAAAATAGCTATATATATATATATACATACTTTCACTTTAGAAATTTCAGATTATCGTAGCTCAAATCATTTTAAACTATGTGAATAGTACATATCATGATCGAGAAAATAAAATTAGTCGCAGTACTTACACTAAATCAAACATTAAATTAAAAAATACATATGATTAACTGATAAATGAGTGTATGAATACACCTGGTTAGGGGTGCACATGAGGCGGTTTGGTTCGGTTTTTTATTAAACCAAAATTAAACCAATTATGTCGGTTTACTAAATTCATAATCAAATCAAACCAACATAAATTCGGTTTTTTCGGTTTCGGTTTTAGTCGGTTTTTTCGATTTTTTCGGTTTTTTCGGTTTTCCTTTTTAGTTATATTATTCTTGAAAAAGAGATAAAATAATCACCAATTATCCGCATGATTACTATTTTTCTTAATAATATATGAGAAATACCAATTATTCGTATAAATCATAATTCGAAGACCTTCCATAATAAAAAATGACAACAAACATGCGACAAAGCAAAGCACTGTAAACTTGATAAACCACAACACTAAAATAATCACCAATTATGTGAGCAAAATGACAAGCAGTCGTGTGATGTGGGGGAATGGTTTCTAACATTTGGGGTTCTTTGATTTTGGAATTGAAACATAGGGAAGAAATGGAATAATTTATTTTTTTTTTATCTTGTTGGATTTTAGTTTGGGCTTGATATTTAGGTTATGTAGATAGAATCTACTTAGTGGATAGTGAATTTACAAGCCCACAAATAAATAATATCTCAAGACATTGAAAACTATAAAATAGTTTAGAAAATACTTACAAATTAGATTTTAATGATTATTTTTT
>MU718302.1:22470-35053 GCA_026770625.1 Nicotiana glauca
ATATTTTTAATTGAGTCCTTAAATTATTCATCACTATTTGATTCAATTATCATCAATATATCTTGATAAATAATAAATTTCTCAAAGGGCAATTGATTTGATAGTGTTACGTTGAAAATATGGTCGCCGAAATATGTGTTTGGTAGTGTATGTCTTATATTTAAGAGAAAACCGATAAATAACCGAAAAAATCGAAAAAACCGACATAAACCGAATCGAAAAAAAACTGACTTAATTAATTTGGTTTGGTTATAATATTTAAAAAACCGACTTACTTGATTTTATTTTATTGTTTAGGGAAAAACCAATTCAAATGGAACCATGAAACCACGCTCTTTTCTCTTCTTTGGTCAACTTGATGGACTACCCAAAAAAAAAAAGGGTTTAAGGACGAAAAGTAAAAAATTGGTTTTACAGCAGTAAGTTTTGATCAAAGTTAGTAGCTTTTGAATGAAATGACATATAGTTGTCAGCAGGAGGCATTTTGTAGTCATATGGAGGGCGCCATTCATACATCTCTATTATGAATTATGATATTCCCTATCAATAATAAACAATGTTGAATCTCACCTGTAACCTCTGCTAAAAGTAACCTTCTTCCAGTTGACCCTCTCCTGCTTCTTCATCATTTCATTTGTGATTTGACGGCTTCTCCTCTAACAGTCTTCAAATTTACAATCACCCCAGGTAACTACTCCTCAATTCATCTTCTCCGTTTTCATTTTCTTGGCTGTATTTTTTTAGCACCTGCTAATCTGCTATATTTGTAATATGTTTCTTGAATTTGTTTGCATGAATGATATTTGTTTATCTTTCTATAAATTGACTTTCTTATTGACTGTTAGCAATCATGAAGTAATTGGTCAAAAATCAAGTGAACCTATTTGGTCTGATGATTTGGACAATTGGATGTACTAATATGTTGCCCCCACAAAAAGGGTACAAAAAAAAAGGGTCAACTGTTGATGTTTGCACTGCATACTGGAAGTCTAGCAATTGCAACTTTTTACATATGATTCTTGGGAACTCTGTGTAGATAATTTGTTGACTTTGGTCACATTATTCAGTTTGTTTTATTCTTTCTTGTTTACATTGAGGCACAAGGGCTGGATTAAGGAAACTAGCGTGGTCTAATGGTTTTGGTTGTGTAAATCTCAGGTTATACCAAGAATATGAGAATTATAAAGTGGCGTCTTTTTCTCCTTTAAATAAGTATCATAGAACTGATGATGTGCACTTCAAATACTACCTCTGCACATACCAGATACCTGGATAGCAGGTATCCTCTGGAATAGTCAAACTGCGTACAAGCTGGCCCAAACAACACCATCATTAAAAAAAAAAAAAGTACTACCTTTGGACACCGGAGCTTCTCCTAGAGTTTCTACTCATGTTTGAGCAAATCTATTTAATGGATGATGACCATTATTTCGTTAATAACAAATTCCTTGTTGATGGTAGGAAATGAAGAGGACTCTTGAGAGCTTCTAAAATGTTGTTTCTGATGTCTTGCAGCCAAAACCATTAATCTCTAGGTTTATGTTGTTCCTTAGTTACATTTGCATGTTGCAGAGTCTAGGAAATATGAACAGGAAAATCGTGTTAGGCATTTAATGCATTTTGCCTTCTCAAAGCTTCTCTAGTTAGAATATGTCATCAGTTGTGACCTTGTATTCTAATATCAGAAGATTTGGTTGCAAACTGCTGGGGACTTCCACCTTGAGGTGCTAATGTGCAGGTAGAGGAGCTAGAATCCTATAATGTGCTCATTATGATGAAGATACAAAATGAGGCTTTGTGATGCTTTTAACATGACTTTCTAGTTTAAATGCTAAAAACTCAAAATATTCAGATTCCGTTGCTAGTTCAATGGCAGTTTACCTCTAACATAATGATACAAATGAAAAGATGTAATAGTGAGGAGTAACACATACATCATTATTTAAAAAAAAGGAGTATTACATACATGAATGATGAAATAACTAATCAAAGATGATAATGAGGTCATACAAAGATTGGAACTGGCCACTGCTAGGTGGCTATTACCTCCCTCTATGACTGCCAAGAACCAGTGAAGGCTGACTAAAATCTCTCATCTACTATATAGTGCCCAATAAATTATCCAGAATATGCAAAGTTGCAAGTAGCTAGTTTCTCAATAGCATTATAAACGGAAAAACAGAACCTACTTGTGTTTTCTAAATCTGATTTATGCTTTGTGCAACTCATAACATTTCTGAAATGGTTACAAATTCAAGGTTTTCGTATGTTCAGATCTCGCAACCTCACATAGTCACTATTAGTGGAAGGTGTTTGTTTCGTATTCACGTCTTGCAAAAGTTCACTACTCTAATAGAGGAAATGATTCTCTGGGTCTTTTTTTTGTTTTTCATTTATTGATTTTAAACTAAGTTGCTTGGACACGGGTGCGGGTGTCCGACATGGGTGCGGATCTAGAGGTCGGATCCTTCGAGATGTAAATTCTAAGATTCGGGGATAAGGATCCTAGTACGGATAGGATGCGGGGATCCGGCTAAACATAATTCAAAAAAATAAAAATATCTTAACTTATGAGAAATTTTGTGGAATAGTATGTATAACTTGTAAAGTATGGATTTCTTTTTTATTCTCAAGTTGTAGATACGTAAAGGATTGATTTCCTAGATAAGATGTGCTATTTTCTTCACATTTACCCTAGTTTTGAATCTGATTTTGGAAATCAAATTGTATTTGGTCTCAAATTTTTCTGTCTGTCATGGTCAAAGTACCCAAAGTTGTTTGACTAAATCTGGTACGGATCCCATACCCACACCCATACTAGTGTGAAGTGTCGTGTCGGCACGGGTACGGCATCTAAACTGCCATGTCGGAGCAACTTAGATTTTAAAAAGATCTAAAATACATGCCACTGATAATATTTTGACTATTTTCCTGCTGCATTTATGAGGTTTTGTTTTCTGTAGCTCTCAACTTGAGTTGATCTTTTGTGACCCATGGTTATAGCTGTGTTCTTGTTAGAGTTGCACTATACATGCAAAATTTTACTTTATATAATCATTTTCATTACAGTGTGGCGCCAGTAAATTTCCCTGAAACTATGAATACTGGTTCAACAAAGGCTACTTCAAATGGCTTTGAGATTTCTTTGAGATCGGAAGAAGAACAGAACAAGGTATCTCACTTTTTATATTTCTCTCATGGTTTTAAACTGGGCTGCGGTGATTAACAGTTCTTTATTTCTAGCAGATCAATGAGATGAGAAAGTTGATTGGGCCACTTTCAGGTAAATTGGCTCTTTATTGTTCTGATGCATCCATTTCAAGATATTTAATGGCTCGAAGCTGGAATGTGAAGAAGGCAGCTAAGATGCTTAAAGCGACTCTGAAGTGGAGATCGGAGTACAAGCCTGAAGAAATTCGCTGGGTACTGTTACAGAACCCTTCTGAAACCTCCCTTTTTTGGGTCTTCCTTTCCTTTTCTTATTCTTTTTCTGATATGTGTGGGAGAGAATAATGCCATTATTAATTAAAATTAATTTCTTATGAGCTTTATCGCTCTTAATTCCTCAATGATTATATCTTCGGCATGATTTGCTTCATAATTAGTGGTGAATTTTTGGATAGCTTGTTTTGTGCATTGCCTCAGCCTGAATCTGCAATGTTGAAGCATGACAATAGTATCTGTGTTGATCTTGTTGATAATAGTATCCTCTCTATAGTTTCTTGCAATTCATTTTATTCTTTTCTAAAAGTATTACTTTGATACAGGATGATGTGGCCAGTGAAGCAGAAACAGGCAAAATTTATAGGTCAAACTATACAGACAAGCAGGGTAGGACAGTTCTTGTCATGAGACCTCGATGCCAGGCAGGGTTTCAGTTTTGCTTTTTCCTTAACTTGTGATACAATCATATAGCTTATGATTTTCTATCCTATTGATTATTGGAAAAGAATTGCAAGGAAAATGAACTTTCTTAAACCGTTTAAACCTCAGCTTAAGTACGTGGAGTCAATAATTGTTGATACGTAATTGAGATGGGTGTGTGTAGAGTATTTGATATGGGTGGATGCAGTTTTTCGCTAATTTTTTAATGTATTATGAAGAATTTTCAAGTACTCATAGAAGGTCACACCTCTTTGACATGGCTACATCAAGGCAAATAAAGTATCTATGTAATATAGACCTCAAAGCTACAATGACTATGTCATTCTTTTGTGTTCTTTATGTTACCTTTATTTCATGAACTGATCCAAACTGATTATTTTTCCTCGTCTGTTAGCAACATAAAAAACTCAAAAACTGCATTTCATAAGTTATTACTGATTAATGTTTTTGGACACAAGGAACTAAGAAAAGCTTGATATAAACATTTTGAGTCTCTCCTTGCAGAACACTAAGTCTGTTAAAGGACAAATCAAGTATTTAGTGTATTGCATGGAAAACGCTGTTGTAAATCTCCCAGAAGACCAGGAACAGATGGTCTGGTTGATTGATTTCCATGGATTCAATCTGTCACACATCTCGATCAGGGTGACAAAAGAAACAGCTCATGTTTTGCAAGAACATTATCCTGAAAGGCTGGGGATAGCTATTTTATATGATGCACCCAAGATATTTGAACCATTTTGGAAGGTAATTTGCTCTCAAATTTGTTTAAGTTAGCAGTTAATTTTGTAAATGTTTTGTAACAGGATTCGTTTTTTTTATTTGTGTACTGCATGAACACTACTTATAATCATTGGCATGACTGTGACCTCCAATATTAATATTGAAGTGAAGGAGCTACTTGAAAATAAGGGATCAAAGGCAATCTTTTTTTTGGGCATCTTAAGATGCCAGCAATGTGAGGGAACAGTGTCAAATAACAGCCGAAGAAGAAAGAACCCATGCATGGGGTAGTCGTGGGAACTGCATCACAGCTGGCATTGTCGATTGATGTTTGCGATTGTTATATGGGCTGTATTGTTTTTAGTATCTCCTCTATCAGTATTTTTTTGGCCTAGTCCTTTGCTCTGATTCTATGACTTTTCTAGTACTTGGGCTTGCCAATGGTTATCATGTCAGATTAGGACTAGCTTTTTTAGCAAAAAGTGAGTCGAGCTGTTGTAAAGAGGAGCCTACTCTTTTGCCTTCTGGGGCTTCGAAACATTTTGTCTCTGCATGTCTTGCATCCTTTCTGTAGCAGTAATGACTTCCTTTATTAGAAATTGAGTCAGATTTCTTCAGTCGTATGTAAGATGGCTGATGCATTTTGGTAAGAACCATGGCTTTCCCAAAGGGCAGAAGTTGCTGAAACTCTGAAGGATAGAGTATGCAGCAGAAAGCTCTTAATTCATGTATTACAATGCATGGATTAGAGAAAGAAAGAAAGAGGACAGCATTGTCAATCGGAAGATCATGTGCTTTTCTTTTTCTGAAATCTGAACAGACATTTGAACGAAGAGAGCTATAAAACATATATGAGGAAAAAGAAGGCATGCCAGACAATTGAATCAGTCCTCTGAAGGAACAAAAAGCCTCCGAAATTGAGAAAAGATAGAAGGCCTTCTGATTAGGAGAAAGACCGAAGAAACCAAAACTGTTGACAGGAGAATAATAAAAGCGAAAATTAGCAATTTAAGAGTAACTACTTACTCTCCTCCAAAATTTAGTGGGGTTGCATCCTTTGCATGCTGTAATTTAAGCATTCCAAATTGTTGCATGACTTAAGGTTACTTTTGCTTGATTCCAATTGATTCCCTTTGGACTCCTCCGTTCTCTCAAATATTAAGATGATGCATCCGCTTATTTGCAGCATCTCCAATTGGTAACCAATTCTTTTAATTAATCCGAATGGTGCAGGTCGCAAAACCTTTTTTGGACCCAAAGACTGCCAGCAAAGTCAACTTTGTGTACTCAGACGACCCCAACAGCACGAAAATTATGGAAGAACTGTTTGACATGAGGCTGCTGGAATCTGCATTTGGTGGAGATGATAAGGCTGATTTTGATATCAATAAATATGCTGAGAGGATGAGAGAAGATGATAAAAAGTTGTCTTCTGTTTGGAAGAAAGACGATAATTCTGCAGCAAGTGCACAACCAACTGTTGTGACAACCGAACCCTCTTTAGAACCAACAAATTCAGAATCTGATTCTGATGCCTTAGATGAAAAGCTAGATAAACTTTTTCTTGATGTTGATGAAGAGGAATCGCCAATTGAACAAACTTTGCCTGGGACTGACAGTACAAATGAGAATGCTGACAGATTAAAGCAGTGTAACTGAGGGCTATCTCTTCAACTTTGTAGTTTTTGCTATTTCTTTTATTGATGACTAAATGCTCACAACATGGGCAGATTAACCATTTTGTTAATGGTTCAGAACTGGAGTTATCAGCAGAAAACATTTTTATACAGGTGATGTACTGAATGATATGTCATGAAATGAATGGAGTATAAATGATAATGACTTATTAATGGTGATAGATGTCTGATAAGATTACCAGTAAATGTTGGAATATTGATTTGGCAATATGCATAAGTCAATGACATTAAATTCTTGAAAGTTGTATGAGAATAGAATGACATCAAACATTTTAGAACGACCAAAAAGCTAGTGTCACATACATTGAAACGGATAGAATATGAAATAACATTTCCAAGATATTCGGGAAGGCTAAACCATGAATTTGCAACTAATAATGTGCTAGTACAGTGCATACAACCCGAGCAATCCCTGGCGTGTAGGTATGGCAAACAGTCGGGTCGGGTCGGATCAAATAAAGTTGGGTAATATCAAAAATGGATAAATTATCCGTCCCAATCCATATTTTATACAGATAAAAAATGGTTTAACCGGCAAATGATATGGATATCCATATTATCCATAACTTCTTGAATAGAATTCCTAGTCTCCCAAACTTTAGTAACTCCCAATTTGATATTTTACAAATGTAAAAGTTAAACTCATTAGTTATCCATTATTTATTCATTTTCTAAGTGGATAATATGATTCTTATCCATATTTGACTCGTTTTTAAAAAGTTTATTATCCATCCCATTTTTTAATGGATAACATGAGTGGATAACTATTTTCTTTTATCCATTATCCCACCACTACAGAGAACAATTGGTATGTTAAATGGTGCGGGAAGCCCTTCAAACTAGGCTGCACAGAATATTGTGCTTCTATATTGAGCTTATCCTGGAAAAAGTCAACTTTTTTCCTAGCTCCCAATTTCCTATAATTTCTTTTCACAGTGATGAATTCCAGACAAAAAGAATTGGCATAGTGCAAATGGATCCACACAGCTAGCTGCGAAAACTATGTATATATGGGCTGTCTGCATAGATGAACAACAACACTTGCAGTTCACTGTCTTATTTCATAATGTTTCTGAGCAGAACCAGTCAAAAATACGAGAGATTCCTGTAAGTCTGAAATTCCACCTCTTGAGATGTTAGCTTGTCGAGATCATAATGATGGACCTCAATGAGTTCCCATGGGCAGCGATCATTATATTTTTTCCACCTGCAAGTTGGGGTTCAATCTGCAAGATTACATTTCCAATGTCATTTCATAACAACCTAAAACCGGGTTGATAATATCTTGGAATCGATATATGCTTCTGCTTACGTGCTCTTTAAAGTAGGCAACAGCTCTCTCAGCACACATTTCCAAACTTTCTCCGTTTGGAGGAGGAATATCATAACTACGACGCCACTCATGAACCTGCTCTTTTCCGTATCTATCAGCTTTTTCCTGCTTATTAAGACCTTGTAATTCCCCATAGCCAATGCAATAGGCCTCTAATCCACCACATGTCAGCAAAGTTTGAAGAAAAGTGAAGAATGACATGTAAAGATGATATGTGAAACACCCTCGGGATCGAACATACCGTGCATGTTAGCCTCGAAACTGATCATCATGAAATAGACCAGATCAGGTGCGGGAGAATATCTCATAATTACAAATGAGGAAGGAATCAATTAGTCCCGACTTATATGGGATTTACCATCATTACAACATTAGTTACAAATTAATTATTAATAAATGCAATAAATGATTGTAACGGTCAAAGCAATCAATTACAAAATTGACTCAATAGGCACGAGATTGACTTAACAGGCACGAGATTAACTCAACAGGCACGGGATTAACTCAACAGGCACGAGATTGACTCAACAGGCACATGATTGACTCAACAGGCACGGAATTAACTCATCAGTTATAGAATTAACTCATCAATTACGAAATTAACTCATCAGTTACGGAATTCTAGCATTTACACAGCTGTTACAAGTCTTCCAAAAGTAATGGATGAATTGAGTAAATGCTCATAATTGACACATAATTCAAGGAGAATGGTTACTTAGATTTAGTCCTATAAATAGACATATTTTTACCACCATGAGGAGAATCTAATTTTCTTCTCTGCAATTCTATACATTGTAATTTATAGCATATTGCTCTCAAGTTAGCCATAGTTCGGCCCTTCAAGCTCTATTCGGCTCATTATCCTATCAAGGATCATTCAATAAGAATTCTTTTTTTTCTGCTTTATTTTTATTATATTAATTGTCATTGAATTTATTTCCCACTTCTCTATCACATTGTATTAACAAAATTTTATATCTTTCGGAATGAATCGGTTGTTTGTGGCTCATCATATAAAATTATTGCTTTGACCTTGAAAACTATTTTTTGGGTTAAAAAGTTTGGTTCCGTTACCGGGAACTCAAGCAAATTTGCTATTCATCTGAAGATAGTAATAATTTTTGTTAATATTTGCTTGTTTTCAGTTTAAACCTTCATCATGGCCGAAACTTGCCAATCAACACAGTTGAGGACAACCAAGTGGAGATGGATTTACCATGCAAAATAAAAAGGGAAGAATAGCCATGATAATAATATGTAAGCAACAAGCAGAGAAAAATAGAGAATGTACATCGATATATTGGTACCGCAACTATCAACACCAGAATTGATTATAACGAATCTGTACGAAACAGTTCCGGAACAGGAGGTTCAGATACACCAGGTTCGAAAACCAAACCGAGGTGATTCCGGATCCAATTGAAGGAGTTAGAAGAATAACGTCGGACCTTTCCGGAACTGAGGAGCAAAATTTAAATTCGATATATACAAAGCTCTAAATAAAGGAAGACATGTTCATTCAATTAAGGCAAAATACATAAGTAGCCACCTAACCTATGGCCCAAATCCCTCTTACATACTTTTTGAGAACTAAAATCACCTTACACACTCAACCTTTCTAAAATGTGCCTAAGACACACTATCTTTGCTACGTGGCACGCGCGTGTGTGACAAAAAAGGATAAGAGCGTGAACTATTTAAAAAATAAATTTCCAATCCTGTTGAAGTGCCACATATCAAAATTTATATATTTGTTTTAATTAATGGGCCCCCTAACCCCACCTTTTCCCTTCACTTTAATCCACCCCCTCCCTGTTCTTCTTCTTCCCCAGAACCCTTCCCCTTCCCCATTTTCTTTACCCCACTTTCTGAGTTCGTTGTTGTCATTTAATTTTCCTTTCCCCATTTTCCTTTTCTTCCCCGCCTATTTTTCCTATCTTCTCTCCCTACAATTTTAAGACTAACAGTAATTTAAAATAGGTAAAAGAAATTTATATCTAAGAGAATTATACAGACCTGGGTTTGAATCATAATTAGTAGTAACAATTTAGGGTCAAAACTCGTCGGAACTGCAGCAACATCGTCGTTGCACGAGTCGTTGCGTCTTCAAGGTGATTCCACAGTAAATAAAATAAATAAAATTTAGAAACTAAAAGAAAAGTGAAAATTTTATAGACAAAAATGGTAAAAATTCATGTTATTTGTTCTGGTGGGGATTTGCTATGGCTGAGGGAGTTTAGAAGGGGAGGTTGATGGGTATGGGGGGGTGTCAGAAGAAGATTAAAAACATGGGGGAGGGGCTTTGTTTCTTTTTTTTTTTTTTATTTATAAATATTATCAATTTGTGTAAATTTAGTATTTTCTTTTTTTTTCTTGAGATAGGACACGTGTTACGACCTTATTGGGCCGTGACTTCACACATATTCTGAAAAACTGGTCGAGAAAAAAGTTGTGTGTATTAGGCACAATTTTAAAAGGTTGCGTGTGTAATATGATATATGTTCTGAGAAAGTGTGTAAGAGGGATTTGGGTCATAGGTTAGGTGGGTACTTATGTATTTTGCCTTCAATTAAAAGTCAAAAACAGGCCCGGATATTAAACATATGTGATTTTGGGGTGATCCGAATTTAAATGCAAAAATCTAAAAGACAGGTCCGAGCAAAGAGATACGAGATTTTCTTTACAGGCTGGAAAAGATCTGGATCTACCCGAACAGGTAAGGAATTACCTTACTAAATTGTAAAATTTCATAGAGAAGAATGAAGATACCACACCTAACAACTGAAAAAGAAGAGATAGTTGCGGGATGGAATAGACCACGAGGAAGGAAGGTTCATTAATAACCTTGGACAATTATACAAATATTTTCCGAAGCAATCATTGAACCGAAAGCATCAGAAGCCACGAGGTCAAATGCTGAAGAACTAGAAATTATCATTGACTTCTCAAATAGGAAGGTTTACATTGGTCGTGACTCGACACCAAATTTAAAAGTAATTTTTACATGTTAACAAAAAATGCTTTGTTTGCCTCCATGCTAACATAACAGGTGTACCACCAGAGGTAAAAGTTTATATGCTCAATATTGAACCGTGGAATAAATCCGGTCAAGCAAAAGAAAAAACTAGAGTCAAATAATAAAATATAAAGTTACAGAACTTCGAAAGATCGGTTTAGTCCGAAAAGTCAAATCATTCGAACTTGATATCTAACAACAACGCATCATCACTTTCAAAATTTTGAGGAGAAAGATGATTGACGGTACACTAATTATCTCAGATGTCTCGGTAAATGAAATTTTAATTCACGAAGATAAAGGTACACATTCTCCTATCTATTATAGAATGCTCTTAGATACGGAAACTACACATCAACATTTTGATAAGTTGGCATTAATTGTAGTTGCCCTAAATCTAAGGCTTTAGTTTCAATGTCATTCAATTCCCGTAGTCACTATATTTTTATTACACAATATTTTGCATAGACATGAACTGTCAGGAAGGCTAGCTAAATGAGTAGTCGAACTAAGTGAATATGATATTTTTTATCAACCACGTACGATTATAAAATTACAATTTAAGCACATTTCATGATTAATCTTAGCTCGAACATATTACCCGAACATGTTATTTCTGGGATAATTCTCAGGATCTGGACCTTCTACACAATTAGGTCCACAAGTACTAAACTTCCCGAGGTAGGGACAATGCTTAATGCCTATCAGAAAAAATAGTTAGATAATTCATAAAACTTATTTTATTACTAACAAAAAAGCCGAGTATGAAGCATATGCTACATGGCTTAAATTAGCTTGGGGACTCAGAGCAAAAGTATTGATTTAACGATTGATCAAATCCAAGAAAACTATGCAGCCCAAGAAAATAGAGCGGGATGTGCTAGTCTCGGATCTATTGCTGATATCACTAACTCTGAAGGCAACTCCGGGCTCTTATTGAGAAATATTGTTTCCAGATCAAATAGTCTCGGGATTGAGCCATCTCTTATTTAGGCAATCCCTGATCTATCATCAATTAGAATGCAAATGAGGTAAGCCTGACTTATTTAATTTGGAATTGGCATAATAAATTTATTTATTACTTGCAGAATGTGACTTTACCGAAAGATAAGCATGCTCTCGATAACTCTGGGTGTGTCTCATCCCGTACTACCTGCCTTGTTGAAGGAGAATTATATTTGAGAATATTCAAGGATCCAAAAGCTAAAATGCCACATGGACCAAACAAACAAAATATATGATGCGAGAAATTTATAAAGAAAGATGTGAAAATTACTCCGGTAATAAGGCTTTAAATCAAAAACTCATCGAAGTCAGTATGAATAGCTCAAATCAAGATATGGCATGATCCTCGACTATATTTTGGAACCTCCGTAGTTCCTAACCAGAGTACGAAATGTTGGAACTAGACCATTTGAAAGTCCATCAATATCGAAACTAACTATCCTACTGGGGACTATTAAACTGCGGATTGTCAAATTATGATTTGAGTGTTTGAGTTATTATACCTCAAAACTCAAACGCTAGGAAGATTACTTATACTTGAAGATTAGTCAATTTGACCTAACATATAAAGCGGAAGTCTCAAATAAAATTTACTAAAAGAAATGCGAAAGTTTAACAATCCTCTACCCAAGACTGGTGTCACAATACTCACAAACGTCTAGAAAATACTAAATACAAGGTTTGAATGAAACATAAAACTGTCTGCTACTGTACAACGATAACAAACTGAATAAAATAGAAAGGACTCCGGGCCTGCGCACGTCAGCAAGGCTACCTCGAATATTCCTGGACTTGAAACTCGTTCCCAGAATGCTACTGCTACTCAAATGCTGCTCCAACACCTGGATCTGTGCAAAAAGATGCACAGAGTGTAGCATCAGCACAACCGACCCTATGTGCTGGTAAGTGCCTGGCCTAACCCCG
>MU718304.1:5690-16978 GCA_026770625.1 Nicotiana glauca
AAAGTCGAACATTTTCCTCGAATTGGGATTCAAAAATAAATCGGTGACTTGGGACTCCAAAAGCCAAACCTTTCCCAAATGGCGACTCTGAAATAAATAAATAATCCCATTTCGAATATTGTCACTTAAATTGGAAAAACTCCCTTGTACCTTACCCTTCAGGGTGGGTGCGTAAAAAGGAGGTGTGACACTCGGGACCTCAACCAAAAGCACTAACACCTCCTATAACATCATTCAAACTTGTTCCAATCATTAAAACACCTCAAACAACACTAAAACCATCATTTCTTATCGAATTCAAGCCTAAGTTCTTCAAAAACTTTCGAAATACGCATTAGATCAAAAACCTAACCAAATCACCTCCAAATGGTCTAAAATTTTGCACACACATCCCAAATCACCTAACAAAGCTACAAAAACTCCTGGAATTCCATTCCGGCCCTCGGATCAAAATCTCACCTATCAACCAGAAATCGCCAAAATACTAACTTCGCCAATTCAAGCCTAATTCTACACCGGGCCTCCAAAATCACTTCCGATCACACTTCTAAGTCACAAATCATCCCCCGAAGCTAACCGAATCATCGGAATCCATATCCGAGCCTTCTAACACATAAGTCAACGTCCGATTGATTTTTTTCCAACTAAGTCTTCGTTAAAGAGACTAAGTGTTCATTTCCTTCTAAAACCAATCCAAACCAACTCGTTCACACAAGACACTGATAATAAAGCATAAAGAAGTAGAAAATGGGGGAAATAGGGTGGTAACTCACGTGATGACGGGTCGGGTCGTCATATAGGGCTTCCAGGAAGAACGCCCTAGTCCCGGCATTTTGCCAAACTATCGCATCAGTAGGGATGATATTTGCCTTAGCTGAGTCCGTTCGAGGAGGCCGTGCTCAATCTCTACTAGATAGAGACTCTTCTTGTGACGTCATTTTACGGGATGAGATCTCTTCTCGACCCATTTATCACCTCCTGGATGAGCCCTCCAATGGGAATGAATCACCATCGAGGAAAAGGAGGAGGGTAGAGCTTGGGAAGGTCATCACCACCGATGCTGGAAAGAATAGAACTAATGCTTCAGGGGCGGCGTCTTTACCTGGGTAAGGCACATGTGTCGTTTTTACGGTGGATGCCATTCTGGAAGGAAGGTCCCCAGGGCTGAAGGAATATATCAAGGCGGGGGATTTGTACGATCCGCTGAGGGTGGCGCATCGTCTACCATCGGAGGAGGCAGAGTTGAGTGTGTAGAGGACGACGGTTCAGGTTTAAATGTCGATACTTGGAGCGACATACTCGCACAGAAGTAAAGACAGAAGGTCCTGATCAACACATAGTCATCCCTATAGATTATGACTTGTTAACGAATTGCGAGCAGGCAGCATCGGCATTTTCCCCTTTGTGCGCTACTTCCAAAAGCGCGATTCTTAAGGCGATGAGTGATGTAGAACTATCGCGGAGCATTTCCGGCATGTCTTTGCGGGTAAGTGCTTTTATATTTTCTTTTTGCTTTTGGATTCGTTTTGTACACTTAACCCATTCCTTGTTTCAAATTTGCTTTGCACACTAGACCCTCCTCATAGAGATTGAGCGTGATCGGAGAGAGAGGCGAAAAATGGTTGTTTTTGGGAAAGTGGCCTCCAAATATAAGAAGTACCACACCAAACATCGTGAATTGGTTGATATCTTTACTTAGGATAGTGATTTTTAGTTGTTCCATGACGGGCTCAAGCAGCAGGAGAAACAGTTGGCGCAAAAGGTCGAAGAGATAAAAGAGCGGGAAGAAGACCTGGTGAAGGCCATTGCCCTATGCAGCGAATTTGAGGTGGCTCTTAAGTCCAAGGAAGATGAACTCGAGATGGGTAAGGGGGTGATGGCCGAGAATACTGACCTTCTAGTACGTATGGCCACCTTAACTATTGATCTTGATAGGAGGGAGACGGGGGATGTCGACCTTAGGGGCGAGCTGAGCACTAAGGCTAATAGATTGGCTCGTGCTGAAATGGATAGGGCGACTGCCATCTCTGAGGTAGCGGCTTTGGAAGATGCCCTTCGTGTTTGTAGATTAGAACGGGACAAGAAGGTGGAGACGTCTGCGCTTAAGGTAGCGAGATTTGAGGGACGTATCTGAGATCCGGAGGTGAAGTTGTCCGTGTTAAATGAACAAGTTACCACTTTGAAGGTGGAGGATGTGCGACGGTAGTCACAACACTCTACATCTCATGCTTCGGTCGACCCTGTCGTGACACGAGATTTATATAAGATATGGGTTCATGCCAAAGCTCAACTTGACGTGTACAAGCCTCTTCATGCTGATGGGAAGGTGTCTGAGGCATAACTTGGGGATGTGCATGTTAAAGCCCATGCAGCTTGTGAGGCATGCAGTTACGACCCCGGTACGCCTGGCAAATACGATGTTGATTATGATGATGCGGACAAGATCGCCTCCGATTCTTGGTACAATGAGGTGTATGCCATGGGGGATGATGTGGCATAGGACTTGGTTATATTTATTTTTGTACCACTATTTTTGTGAGGGCGTCCTTGAGCCCTTTGTAAAAAACTCTTATAATATATCAGCTGTAATGGAATAGTTACTTTTTTGTTGTGTACCTATGAATTATTTTTTATTGTTAGGGGGGTGGCTAGGCTACCCAGCCTTGTGTGATACTTTGTCATAGGTGACCGCGCTATTTAATAACTCAAAACAAGTTTATATAGTGATTCAGGCAACGTCGGATGTCAAGTAATCCATATGACGTCGACTATTAAATGATTTAAGCAAGGTCAAACTCTTTTTTTGGCGACGACCTTTGTTGTAAGGGTGTTATTTCGAGTTAATGTCAAAATGTTAACTCGTTACATTTTGAGTAAGGTCTAACTCTTTATTTGGCGATGACCTTAGCCATAAGGGTGTTATTTCGAGTTAATGTCGAAATGTTAACCCGTTGTGTTTCTAACAAGGTCACACTCCTTATTTGGTGATAGCCTTTGCCGTAGAGGTGTTATTTCGAGTTAATGTCGAAATGTTAACCCATTGTGAACGAGGTCAAAATATTGTCTTTGGAGATGGCCTTTTCCGTATGGGTGTTATTTCAAGTTTATGTCAAAATGTTAGCCCGTTACATTTCGAAGGAGGTAAAAATATTGTCTTTGGCTATGAACTTTGCCCTTAGGGGTGTTATTTTGAGTTTATGTCGAAATGTTAACCCGTTGCATTTCAAACGAGGTCAAAATATTGTCTTTGGTAATGGCCTTTGCCGTAGGAGTGTTATTTCAAGTTTATGTCAAAATGTTAACCCGTTGCATTTTGAACGAGGTCGAAATATTGTCTTTGGTGACGGCCTTTGCTATAGGGGTGTTATTCTGAGTTTATACCAAAATGTTAACCCATTGCATTTCGAACAAGGTCGAAATATTGACTTTGGCAACGTCCTTTGATGTAGGGGATGTTATTTTGAGTTTACATCAAAATGTTAACCCATTGCATTTCGAACGAGGTCGATATATTGTCTTTGGCGAAGACCTTTGTCGTAGGGGTGTTATTTTGAGTTTATGTTGAAATGTTAACCCGTTACCTTTCGAACGAGGTCTAAATAATGTCTTTGGTGACGGACCTTTCCGTAGGGGTGTTATTTCGAGTTAATGTCGAAATATTAACCTGTTGCGTTTCGAGCAAGGTCGAACTATTTTTTGCGAAAGAAGATTGATGGAGAGTAAAATGTTGTTTCATTTCATTTACTGGAGTATTGTACGTGGCAATTCCATTCATACATTGGAGATACATGTTGCTTTCGTACATACATTGAAAAAGTAGAAGTTTCCTTGTATCTAGTCCCTTCATTGATCAGCTTGGAGATGGCATCGGCAGGCGGGGCGATGAATTATAATTTGAACTTCGAGATGTCCCCCTCGTCACCTCGTTAAAAAACCTCCCCAAGAAAATCCAATTGGGACAAAACCCGGGTGAGGGAAAAAGAGTACGACTTGGGTGGAGTCGTCTTTCAGAAGTGGAGGTATTTGAGGTGGGCAACATACCAGTTGTTTTGTAGTAGTTTTCATTTCATTGTGGCTAGTTGGAATGCCCTTTTTTTGCTACTGCCAAATTGTTTAACCAAAAGATGTTAAACCCTTTGAATAAACCAATTTTATGATAAGAAGATGGGTGAATCTTACTTAAGAATTATAAAATCTAGACCAAACGATAGATGAAATAGACAAGATAAATGACGTTAGCTAATATGTTTGAATCGATTAGATTCTCATAAATGCAACAACATAAATGAGCAATCAATCTAAGTAAATGCGATCGGTGTAATTGTCGTGCCCCCTTTTTTCCCTCCTCGCGTCGGGAGAATCGGGTTAATGACATTTTAGGTATAAGACAACTCATTATTTTGGGAATTAGGTTTCTTTGAAAAGTCGCCACCTAATGATTTATGGTGCATTAGGACACCTACGGGGTTTAATTCTAAGTTCGTTTGATAATCAGAGATAGGTTAAGGGCTTGAAATTTTCCTAAGGGAAATGTGTTAGGCACCCCTCAAGATCCATTAGTGTGGTTCCCGACCAGATAGTTCTTTGTGAATTTGGTTCAATTGACATATAAGTAAATAAGGCTCAAATAAGAGGGGATTTTAATAAACAACCGTTTGAAAGTAAATAAAGTATGAAAAAGCAATTAAGGCTGATTTAAAACAAGGAATTGCAATACTTTTAAAAGAAAGGGAAAATAAAGGAAAGGGGGTCCTAGGTTTATTTAAAATATGGATCACATCAATGCAATACCTGGTAATCACTCCTCAAAAGGGGGGCTACATGTGGTATTAGCGCACCGGTCATCATATCCATATCTACCCTTTCTCACCCTATTTAAGGTACTAAAACGTGGATTGGTCTCGAACGTTATTGCATGCTATTACCCATCTCATTCCTATCAGTCCCGGAGGAATTTAGGACTACTATTACTAAAGGGGAGGGATATTAGGCTGAATTTGGTTTCAAAAGGTAAAAATCTAAGGCGACATATAAAATAAATAATACGGCATGTTAAGGGAAACATGTAAACAAATAAAGGCTCATGTATACCTCCTTAAACAAACACATAAATAGCATGACTTGCACATACATTTAGGGTCTGATTAAAAAATTCTAAAGACGAGGGGAGTTCAATTGTTAAAGCAGACCAACTTAATATATAATTCAAATAAGAAGTCCGAATTAGGCCTGCTTGCTGGTTGTAGCAATTTCAAAAGGCAGATTCAATTTTATTGTTATTACCCTAACGCTTGCCAAAGTATTTGGGTGAGCTCTTAGGAACATAGTATCTACTTACAATTTTAGAAGTGTGGCAAAGCAGAACAACTTTTAAACGAATGGTTTGAGACCCTATAGGCATGCTTGCTAGACCTCTTTAAATAAGGAAATTAGATTACTTAAAACTAATTCAGAATAAGCTAGTTTTAAAATAGACTAGTTTCAGATTCTGCAGGCGATAGTATCTACTATTGCTGATTTTAAACCCTATGGACATGATATCTAACATTGAATGTGAATAGAAACGAACCATATTTTTCACTTACTTTGGGAATCCCTATAGGCATGATTTCTACGAAGGGATACTAATTTTAATGATATCTGATTTTAACCATTTAGATCCTAATAATATGGTATCTAAAATGCAGAATTAAACATGCATAATCAAATACAGCAAATCCTATAGACATGATTTCTATTGTGGCCATTTTTAGTTCATATAGGCATGATTTCTAAATTGCAGAATTAAACATGCATAATATCAAGTCCTATAGGCATGATTTCTAAATTGCAGAATTAAACATGCAGAATCTTAAGTCCTATAGACATGATATCTACCCTCTAGCATGCAGAATTCCCAACCCTTTTAGCTAGCCAACCCCAGTGTTTATTACATACCTAGTAATGAATTACATCAAAAAAGTACAAAGAAAAGTTACAACCAGAGGAAGCCTGATTCTTGACTTCCTCTCTGAGTTATGGAATAAACAACCTCAAATGCCATTGATCCAAAGCCTTTCTCAGACTTGAGTGTGTCAAAGTTCCTAAGGGTCTCAAGAGGACCCCGGGCAGTGCTCACACCCAAGTTACATAAGCAGAATAGAGATCAGTGCAGTGAGGAAATGCCAGCCCTTATGTGTCCAAATCAGAGGGAGCTCATGGGTCCCAAGGTAAGGCTCACACAAGAGGGGCAGAACTTAAGTCTAGGAAGATAGTGGAAGCGCGGGAATACAGTTTAAAAATTGAGGGGGTAAAGGAGAGAGGTGAAGTTAATTAGTAAAATACAGAATTTATAACTTCATACAAAGGGGGTCAGGGGTTGGTAATTCATTGCAAAGAGCCTATGTATTTAGGCAAGGGTCAACCTTGGGCATGCACAACAATAAAAGATGCCGGTATGTCTATAAGCCAACCAGAACACACAACAACCAGAAAACATAGAGGTTGTGATCCCCCTGTCATGGACAACAATATTCGATGTTGTTATGCCCTAAACCAACCACAGATACCAAACATATTGGGGATAGGGATTTAGCAACCACAAGTCATGATACATTAATTTAGAACAGAAAAGGGTGAAATTACAACATGCCTAATAATGGTATTGGGTTAAATACAAACAGTAAACAAACAAGGATGTGAGAGATAGTAAATAAGCATGTTGTTGTTAGTGCAGAAGCTTAATTAAAACATACCAGTAAAATGCAGATGCAGAGAAAAAAAATAAGCAAGTTTCCCATAGCCTAGCCTTGGCTTTCAGCCGGCTAGGTAAGGCAGCAATACAAGTAGTAACAGAGAAAAGAGAGAGATTTAGTGGAGTGCATGTCTGAACTCTCAAGTGTTTTATGCCTTGTGTTCGTGTTTTCAAAGAAAGAAGTATAGGGTATTTATAGCTTTCTGAAAACGAGTAAAAGAGAAGTAATAAGATACAAACATGGAAACAATCACAATTCAGAATCAATTATACAAGTGATTGCTTTTAATTAAGCGATCGCTTGCTATACGGGCAGTGACAAGTTCAAAATAAGGAAAGAAATCAATTTGTAAGCAGGCTGATAGTTTCCATAAAAGAAGTAGCAGAACATTAAGTAGGCAATCGAGTCTAGGTACAAAAATACACTAATTTTGGAAAGAATTCAGTAAGGCAAGACAGGAAAAGAAATCAACTAACCTTAACAGGCGAGTGAAATTAGAATTTCACAAAGGAAAAGTTTGAAATCAGTCACAAAATTGAAGGTCAATCAAAGAAGGAAACTCGGCACATAAATAGAGTGCACAAACACTAGGCATGTGAGGCCAAACTATTGGCAAAATGAAACAGCATGAAATAATAGCACAAAGTTAGCAGACAACAAAAATTAAAAGCATAATAGTCATATAGGTCAGGTCACATTGAATCAGTAGTCAAGAAACATAGAATATCAAAGCATGCGAAGATCTCACAGTAGCAGGTGAAGAAAACCCCCTTTGAAAAATTAGGTTTCGGGTGTAATCGAGTTTTAGAGAAGGTAGAAATCCAGAATCAGAAGAATCACACAAAGGAATAAGAG
The DNA here is from genome assembly GCA_026770625.1 of Nicotiana glauca. Lineage (NCBI taxonomy): Eukaryota > Viridiplantae > Streptophyta > Magnoliopsida > Solanales > Solanaceae > Nicotiana > Nicotiana glauca. The sequence continues at coordinate 13,280 of MU718304.1, forward strand.
ATTTCAAAATAAAGAACTTCAAATCGAGTCATGTACTTAAATGAATGGTCTCAGACCTAAAGCCATAGGGTTTTCAACAATAGTAGATTTTTAAAAGAGGATAAACAAGCGAATCAGACAAAACTCAAACAAACAAGCATTCATCCAATAAATAGTCAAAAGAAATTAAGGCTTTTAACATGCAAACCCAGGTAGAAGAACGATATAAGCAAACATAGCAAAATTGTCCAGAAAATCAGAGAAAAGTTTCGAAATAAGTTAACAAGAAAACCCTAATCGAAAAAGATAAAGAGTTTTGAAAGCAAAGTTTTAAAAGAAACTTCGAGAAAAATGCTTAGAAGTTCAAAGCAAACATAGATCTGAAGCAGATCTAAAAGAAATCAAAAGAACCTTTGATATTAGGGTTTCAGAAGAACCCCAAATGATGAGAAAGGCCTTGAAACCATCGATCTAAGCAGGAGAGTCAAAAGTCTAACTCAAATAGCCATGGATGACCGGAGAAAGGTCAGAGACAATCAAAGAACAATCATCGAGCAAAGATTGGACAAAACCCCTTCAGGATCTGGTCATGAGACCACAAAAACGAACACGTAAAAGCCATGTGAGGATGATACAGGTCTTTTATGACCTTGGAAGGCCATGGATTAGGGCGGATTAGGGTGAGGCGGCTAGAGTTTGATGGGGTTGTAGAGAGAATTTGGGAGAGGATTCGGACGCGGCAGATTATGAAGAATGAAAAGGGTTCGGGGGGTCTTTGGGTTTAATTATGAAAGGATTAATGGGAGCCGTTGACCTAAACGATCAATGGCTGGGATTAAATGGGAGTCCGGGTGGGTCATTTAAATGGTTTATGGGTCGGTTTGAATGGGAATTGGTTCAGGATATTTGGAATTCAAATTGGGGTTCAATTTGGGCTATAATCGAAATAAAATGGGGCTAACATTTAAACAGATAATTTTCTTATTTTGATTTATAAAAAATAATAAAATAGTTTTTGTAAATTAATTAAAGGTTCTAAAATGATTTATAGTATATAACTATAAAATTAAAAATACTGGACTCAATTTTTATAGATATAAATGCAGTTAAACCTAAAAGAGGCTATATTGCAATTATATGTAATTTACCTTTAAAAATACTAAATAAATTTATAAAAATATACAAAAAATATCTTAGCCATATTTTAGTATAAATATGAGAATCCTATAAATGAATCATCAAAATTGAAAATTTTGGAAATATTATTGGTTTTTTATGAATAAAATAGGGGAATAAATTGGTTTTAAAAAATAAGAAAAAATAATAAAATATTTGGACAAACTTATATATGCATAAATATGCTATTTTAAAATTATTTTGCATATTGAAAATATATAGAAAAAAATTAGGTATCAACAGCTGCCCCTTTTTACCCGGGAAGGATGAAAGAGTTGTCGGGTAAAGATATGACAGCCAATTTTGACCGAGCGAAATGGTTTGAAGAGGTTTAGGTCATGCCCTAGCTTCTGGGCTGCCTATATATCCTTGGTTTTACAAGAATCGGGCAATATTTAGTTCGAGGTCTGTCGGTGGAGTATGCCGAAGGAGACTTTTCAAGAACGGACACAATATCCAAGACGGGGTGAGTGGTTAAGGTATGATAGCGCTACGGGAACCAGAGCGGGATTTCTCCTGCCGAGATGGCCGTTGCTCGATGGTTTACCTGCAAATAAGCAATACAAGCATATATTGTACGTAAATTTAAACATGATGCAAATTTCCGTCGGACCATGAAGGTTGTCTTTGGACGATTAGGATAACGTCTTTAGACCATGATGTCCTAGGCCATGAAGCATATAATGAAGGATCAACAGGCCCTGAAATGATGCTCTCGGGCTATGAGGATGATGCCTCCGAACCATGATGCCTTTGAATGATGATATGCAAAAGATTAAAAGGGTCCTTAGGCCATGACATGGTGTTTTCGGGCTATGAAAATGGTGCCTCCGAACGATGACGCCTTTGGATAATTTGGCTATCTTTCAGCCTATGAGATGATGTAGTTTTTTGGAAATCTTTTAGCCCATGCGATGCAGTAGGTGGCGATCTTTCAGCCATGCAAATGCAGATGAAATGGCGATCTTTCAGCCATGCAAATGCAGATGAAGTGACGATCTTTCAGCCATGCAAATGTAGATGAAGTGGCAATCTTTCAGCCACGCAAATATAGATGAGGTGGCAATCTTTCATCCATGCAAATGCAGATGAGGTGGCGATCTTTCAGCTATGCAAATGTAGATGAAGTGGCAATCTTTCAGCCATGCAAATATGGACGAGGTGGCGATCTTTCAACCATGTAAATGCAGATGAGGTGGCGATCTGTCAGCCATGCAAATGTAGATGAGGTGGCGATCTTTCAGCCATGCAAATGTAGAAAAGGTGGTGATTTTTCAGCCATGCAATGCAGTATCTGGCGATCTTTCAGCCATGCAAATGTAGATAAGGTGACAATCTTTCAGCCATGCAATGCAGTATTTGGCGATCTTTCAGCCTATACGATGCAGTAGGTGGCGATCTTTCAGCCATGCAAATGCAGATGAAGTGGCTATCTTTCAGCCATGCAAATGTAGAAAAGGTGGTGATCTTTTAGCCATGCAGAAAATGCAGACGAGGTGGCCATCTTTCAGCCATACAAATGCAGATGAGGTGGCGATCTTTCAGCTATGAAAAAATGTAGATAGAGACAGCATTTAGTTCGGAAGGTAGGATGGTAGCCTTATGCAATGCAGAAAATGCAGATGGAGACAACGTTTAGTCTCGAAAGGCAGAATGGTAGCTTTATGCAATGTAGAAAAGGCAGATGGAGACAACGTTTAGTCTCGGAAGGCATAATGGTAGCCCTATGCAATGCAGAAAATGCAGATGGAGACAGCATTTAGTCTCAGAAGGCAGAATGGTAGCCTTATGCAATGCAGAAATGCATATGGAGACAACGTTTAGTCTCGGAAGGCGGAATGGTAGCCTTATGCAATGCAAAAATGCATATAGAGACATTGTTTAGTCTAGGAAGGCATAATGGTAGACTTATGCAAGAAATAAAAGGGCAAATGGTAATAGGGCTTTTCTTAGCTGATAGCAAATTGCAATATCGTGGCTGCTGGGGACACTATGACACATGGAATGTCATTGGTGTGTGTGGATGGCAAATATGAGTATACATAATGATTCTAAGAGCTGTATTCCTTAACAATGTTTGTCTCGTGAGTGTATAGTATGTTCGATAATTTCGCAATCCAAGTTCCTGCACCCAAAAAAAATTATAAGTTTTGTAAGGGAGGGAGGTTAGTTTGTATCCCCGCTGGCTATGCTTGAACTGCTTGGCTTTGATCTGGTGATACTGTATGTATCATTAGGTTAGCATTGCTACACAAGGCAATTTCAATAATAAACATGCATGAGTTTGTAAAATGTGCGACGTAAACGTATAGTTAAACTAATATTTTTTTTAGATGAACCGATGACTATGACGTGGTTCGGGACATTGCAACCTTTCTTGCTACGGAATTTGAGGACCCCCCTCAAAATTCTGTCCTAGTTTAAATGGATTGATGCTCCTGACTATTGCTCGCGACGATCCGGCTGAAATTGCTTCAGAATTTTGAGGGTCTTCAAAATTCTGCCCCAGTTTCAAATTGCGGGGGGGGGGGGGGGGGGGTTTTT
>MU718304.1:17772-35510 GCA_026770625.1 Nicotiana glauca
TATTGCGACCTCATTTTTTTCGGAATTTTAAGGTTCCTCCTCAAAATTCTGCCCCAGTTTACTTGGCTGGTGTTTTTTATGGCTGCGTGCGATAAATGGCTGAAAGTCAACTTCGGAATTTTGAGGGTCCTCCTCAAAATTCTATCCTAGTTTGAAATTGTGGAGGAAATGAAGATTTTATTGAGTTGTGACCGAACCCATAGGGCTGCCTACGTATCCCCTCTTAAATGGGAATCAGGTCAGGCGTAGTTTAATTTACATCATAGAGGAAAGCATAAAGATTACACATAGTAACGCATGACTGCATCTGAATTAATCGGCTTTGGCCAGACTTCCCCGTCCATTTCTGCAAGTATGAGGGCTCTTCCTGTCAGAACCCGGTGAACCATATATGGACCTTGCCAATTGGGAGAAAACTTCCCTTTGGCTTCATCTTGATATGGAAAAATTTGCTTTAACACCAGCTGCCATGGTGCGAACTGTCTTGGCTTGACTCTTTTGTTGAAGGCTCTGGACATTTTGTTCTGGTAGAGTTGACCATGACATACCGCGTTCATTATTTTCCCATCTATAAGAGCTAGCTGCTCGTAATGACTCTTCGCCCATTCTGTATCGTCGAGCTCAACTTCATGTATGATCCTTAAGGAAGAAATTTCTACTTCGGCGGGAATGACGACTTCTGTACCATAAACCAGCATATAGGGGGTTGCCCCAGTTGATGTGCAGACTGTGGTGCGATACCCCAATAAAGCAAATGATAACTTCTCGTGCCATTGCTTATGCTTCTCTATCAATTTCCTCAATATCTTCTTGATATTCTTATTGGAAGTTTCTATGGCTCCATTCATCTTAGGCCTTTAGGTTGTGGAATTATTGTGTCTGATCTTGAAAGTTTCACACATAGCTTTCATCAATTCACTGTTGAGATTGGAGCCATTATAAGTAATGATTGACTCTGGAATCCTGAATCGACAAATGATGTGGTCGCGGACAAAGTCTGCCATGACTTTCTTGGTTACCGCTATGTAAGATGATGCTTTGACCCATTTGGTGAAATAGTCAATTGCTACTAAGATAAACCTATGCCTATTGGAAGTTATAGGCTCGACTGGTCAAATAACATCCATTCCCCAAGCGGCGAACAGCCATGGTAAGCTTGTTGCATTAAGCTCATTTAGAGGTACCTTTATCATGTCTGCATGTGTCTGACAACGGTGGCATTTCTAGACATACTGGATGCTGTCTGTTTTCATGGTCATCCAAAATTAACCTGTTCGGAGTATCTTCTTTTCTCAGATGAAGTCGTTCATATGTGGACCACAGGTCCTAGCATGAATTTCCTCTAGTAGCCTGGATGCTTCCTTTACGTCGACACACCTTAGTAGTCCCAAATCAGGAGTCCTCCTATACAGGATTACTCCGTTGTAAAAGAAATTGTTGGATAATCTCTGCAATGTGTGTTTCTGAATGGGATTTGCAAGTTCTGGGTACTCGCCTTTTGACAAATATTCCTTGATATCATGAAACCAAGGCTTTCCGTTTGCTTCTTCTTCGACATGGGCACAATAAGCTGGTTGATCATGGATCTTTATTGGAATGGGACCAATGAAATTCTTTTCTGGATGTTGTATCATAGATGATAAGGTGGCTAATGCATCGGCGAACTCATTCTGGATTCTGGGAACATGTTGGAATTCTGTCTTTGTGAACCTCTATCTCAATTCCTATACCTGTTGTAGATACGGGAGTATCTTGGAGTTCTTGGTTGCACATTCTTCTCGCACCTGATGTATGAGTAGGTACGAATCCCCAATCACTAGCAACTCTTGAATGTTCATGTCAAAGGCTATTTTGAGCCCTAGGATGCAAGCTTCATATTTGGCCACGTTGTTAGTGCACGGGAACCTGAGCTTGGTAGAAATCGGATAATGCTGACCTATTTCTGATACTATGACTGCTCCTATGCCAACTCCCTTGAAGTTTGCTGCTCCATCGAAAAATATTCTCCAACCATCATAGGATTCTGCAATGTCTTCTCCTATGAATGATACCTCTTCGTTAGGAAAATACATTTTCAGGGGTTTGTATTCTCCATCTACGGGATTTTTACCAAGGTGATCTGCTAGTGCCTGTCCCTTGATTGCCTTCTGAGTTACTTAGACAATGTCAAATTCACTTAATATGATTTGCCACTTGGCTAGCTTACCAGTGGGCATAGGCTTCTGGAAGATGTACTTCAAATGATCCATCCTTGATATGAGATATGTAGTACAGGCACAGAAGTAATGCCTCAGCTTCTGGGCTACCCAAGTCAAAGCACAGCAGGTGCGATCCAAAAGAGAATAACGGGCTTCTTACGGAGTGAACTTCTTGCTGAGATAGTAAATGACCTATTCCTTTCTCCTTGTTTCATCATGCTACCCCAAAATGCAACTGAAGGCTCCATCTAGTACTGCGATGTAGAGTAATAGGGGTCTACCTGGCTCTGGCGGGACCAAGACTGATGGTGTTGATAGTTATTCCTTGATTATGTTGAAGGCCTTCTGACAATCATCGGTCTATTTGGTAGCGGTGTCCCTTTTCAACATCTTGAAGATTGGCTCACAGATAACTGTAGAATGTGTTATGAACCGGCTAATATAGTTAAGTCTTCCCAAGAAACTCATCATGTCCTTCTTGTTCTTTGGCAGTGGAAGTTCCTAAATGGCCTTGACCTTTGATGGATGCAATTCTATTTCTAGGCGGCTCAATATAAACCCAAGCAACTTTTCAGCGGGAACCCCAAATGCACACTTTAGGGGATTCAATTTCAGGTTTTACTTTCGCAATCTGTTGAAGAACTTCCTCAAATCTTCCAGATGATCGATGGACTTCTTGGACTTAATGATGACATCATCCATATATACCTTAATTTCTTTATGTATCATATCATGAAAAATGGTAGTCATGGCCTTCATGTAGGTGGCCCCTGTATTCTTTAGGCCGAACGACATCATTTTCTAACAATACATTCCCCACGGCGTAATGAAAGCTGTTTTCTAAGCATCTTCCTCATCCATCCAGATTTGATTATAACCCAGCGAAGCATTCAACGAATGACTGTAACTCGAGCTTGGCGCAATTGTTGATCATTATGTGTATATTTGGGAAAGGGAAGTCGTCTTTCGGACTGGCCCGGTCGAGATCCCGGTAGTCGACACAAATTCTTACCTTCCCGTCCTTCTTTGGTACTGGTACATTGTTGGCTAACCATGTCGGGTATTCTACTACCCTGAGAACCTTAGATTTGACTTGCATAGTGACTTCTTCCTTGATTTTCAAACTCATGTCCGACTTGAACTTCCTGAGCTTCTACTTTACCAGTGGGCATGTCGGGTTGGTTGGCAATTTATGGGCCATAATAGATGTACTTGGGCCAGTTATGTCATCATATGACCAGGCGAATATGTCCTCATATTCTTTTAGAAATTTGATGTATTCCTTCTTTTCCGATGGTGACAAATGAACGCCGATTCGTGTTTCCTTGACATTCTCTACATCTCCCAGCTTAACAATTTCTGTTTCGTCCAGGTTGGACTTAGGTCTGTTCTCAAAGTCCTCAACTTCTTTGATGATCTCCTTTAATATGTCATCTTCCTCTGAATCAATGTCTGTTTGTTGTGTTATCTCATTGCATGTCAGCGTCATTGGTTCATCAAGATAAGTAATAGTAATGTTGTGCAAGTAAAGTAATGAGAGAAAGATAATAATGAGTTTGATTTATAAGAAAAATCGAAATGCTTTGATAAATTCGATAGCTAATTTGAACATTGAAGATCTCATTGTAGAAAAACAAAAATACTAAAAGAAAATATTATCTAGTAAAATAAAAACAGTGCATGATGCTTGTTTAGCCATGTTACCCCGAGGCTCGCCGGGCTCTGGTGGTCCTGATAGTCCAATTGTTGAGGTATGCTCCTCTAATCATAGCTTGTATTGAAGGACCTTCCTCTCCTTCCTCCTCGAAAACAATACAGCAGTCCATGTCATTGTCTTTTAAGAACAAGTTCTTCATTGCAGCAAGTGCCTCCTCTTCGTCTATCCCATAAACAATGTCAGCCTGTTGGAAAGTCTGCTCCAAAGGTGGTATTGGCTGTTCCGGCAGATAGTAAGGACCGCGCCATGGTGGCATCCAGTTGTTAAATTTTTCCCAAGTGTACTCGTATCCCAGACCGAAAGTAGTGTTGTGCTTCTTGAGCTTTATGGGTTTAGCGATCCCCTGGAGGTTCTTGCCGAGCCAATGACTATGACATGTAATGAGACAACGCAACAAACAGACATTGATTCAGAGGAAGATGACATACCAGAGGAGATCGTCAAAGAAGTTGAGGACTTTGAGAACAGACCTAAGTCCAACCTGGACGAAACAGAAATTGTTAACCTGGGAGATGCAGAGAATGTCAAGGAAACACGAATCAGCATTCATTTGTCACCATCGGAAAAGAAGGAATACATTAAATTTCTAAAAGAATATGAGGACATATTCGCCTGGTCATATGATGACATGAGTGGCCTAAGTACATCTATTGTGGCCCATAAATTGCCAACCGACCCGACACGTCCGCCCGTAAAGCAGAAGCTCGGGAAGTTCAAGCCGGACATGAGTTTGAAAATCAAGGAAGAAGTTACTAAGCAAGTCAAAGCTAAGGTTCTCAAGGTAGTAGAATACCTGACATGGTTAGCCAACAATGTACCAGTACCAAAGAAGGACGGGAAGGTAAGAGTCTGTGTCGACTACCAAGATCTCAACCGGGCCAGTCCGAAAGACGACTTCCCCTTGCCAAATATACATATCCTAATCGACAATTGTGCCAAGCACGAGCTATAGTAGTTCATTAATTGCTTCGCCGGTTATCATCAGATCTGGATGGATGAGGAAGATGCTGAGAAAACGGCTTTCATTACGCCGTGGGGAATGTATTGTTAGAAAATGATACCGTTCCGCCTAAAAAATGCAGGGGCCACCTACATGAGGGCCATGACTACCATTTTTCACAATATGACACATAAAGAAATTGAGGTATATGTAGATGATGACATTATTAAGTCCAAGAAGTCCATCGATCATATGGAATATTTGAGGAAGTTCTTCAACAGATTGCGAAGGTACAACTTGAAATTGAATCCCCCAAAGTGTGCATTTGGGGCTCCCTCTGAAACGTTACTTGGGTTTATTGTGAGCCACCGGGGAATAGAATTGGATCCATCAAAGGCCAAGGCCATTCAGGAACTTCCACCGCCAAAGAACAAGAATGACATGATGAGTTTCTTGGGAAGACTTAACTATATCAGTCGGTTCATAGCACAGTCTACAGTTATCTGTGAGCCAATCTTCAAGACGTTGAAAAAGGACACCGCTACCAAATGGATTGATTATTGGAAGGACTTCGATAAAATCAAGGAATACCTGTCAACACCACCAGTCTTGGTCCCTCCAGAGCCAGGTAGACCCCTATTACTCTACATCACAGTACTAGATGGATCCTTCGGTTGCGTTTTTGGGTAGCATGATGAAACAGGGAGAAAGGAACATGCCATTTACTATCTCAGCAAGAAGTTCACTCTGTATAAAGCCCATTATTCTCTTTTGGATCACACCTGCTGTGCTTTGACTTGGATAGCCCAGAAGTTGAGGCATTACTTCTGTGCATGTACAACATATCTCATATCAAGGATGGATCCTATGAAGTACATCTTCCAGAAGCCTATGCCTACTGGCAAGCTAGCCAAGTGGCAAATCCTGTTAAGTGAATTTGACAATGTCTACGTAACTCAGAAGGCAATCAAGGGACAGGCACTAGCAGATCACCTTGATAAAAATCCCATAGATAGAGAATACGGACCCTTGAAAACGTATTTTCCTGACGAAGAGGTATCATTCATAGGAGAAGACATTGCAGAATCCTATGATGGTTGGAGAATATTTTTCGATGGAGCAGAAAACTTCAAGGGAGTTGGCATAGGAGCAGTCCTAGTATCAGAAACAGGTCAGCATTATCCGGTGTCTGCCAAGCTCAGGTTCCCGTGCACCAACAACGTGGCCGAATATGAAGCTTGCCTCCTAGGGCTTAAAATGGCCATTGACATGAACATTCAAGAGTTGCTATTGATTGGGGATTCGGACCTACTCATACATCAGGTGCGAGAAGAATGTGCAACCAAGAACTCCAAGATACTCCCGTATCTGCATCACGTACAGGAATTGAGAAAGAGGTTCACAAAGACATAATTTCGACATGTTCCCAGAATACAGAATGAGTTCGCCGATGCATTAGCCACCCTATCATCTATGCTACAACATCCAGATAAGAATTTCATTGATCCCATTACAGTAAAGATCCATGATCAGCCAGCTTATTGTGCCCATGTCGAAGAAGTAGCAGACGGAAAACCTTGGTTTCATGATATCAAGGAATATTTATCAAAAGGCGAGTACCCAGAACTTGCAAATCCCATTCAGAAACACACACTGCGGAGATTATCCAATAACTTCTTTTTCAGTGGAGGAATCCTGTATAGGAGGACTCCTGATTTGGCACTACTAAGGTGTGTCGACACAAAGGAAGCATTTAGGCTACTAGAGAAAATTCATGCTGGGACCTGTGTTCCACATATAAACTGCTTCATCTTAGCAAAGAAGATACTTCGAACAGGTTACTTTTGGATGACCATGGAAACGGACTTGTTGTCTCACTATTTTTCAATATACTCTCAATCTTGTTATCCCACCATTTATCTTTTTCCACAGCATTGACTCGCTTGATGTTGTGGTAGGTCTCTCCGCCTAACTTTATCATTCCCCTATTGCCGGGATGGTTTGACGACTGTATATAGGATTACTGCCATCACCTTGAATGATTATTTCCTGGTGATTCCATTCAAATTTGACGGCCTGATGTAGTGTTGAAGCCACAACCTCCGCAGAATAAATCCAAGGCATCCTAACTGCAGGTTGTAGGATGCTGGCACATTTATCACTTAGAAGTCAACCTTGAACCAAGTTGGTCCCATCTGCAAACAAAGGCTAATCTCACCGATAGTGGACCTTTGAGACCCATCAAAAATTTTCACATTAATTGCTCCTTCTTTTATCTCGTGCAGTCCTTTACCTAGATTCTTGGGTGTTATCAATGGACATATATTAAGGCTGGATCCCCCATCAATCAGGATCCTAGTGATGAAGTAGTTTTCGCATTGCACAGTGATGTGTAGTGCTTTGTTGTGACCCAGCCCTTCAGGCGGCAACTCATCCTCATAGAAAGTGATTTTGTGGCTTTCTAACACTTGTCCCACCATATTGGCCATTTCTCCGCCAGTGATGTTACTCGGTATGTATGCCTCACTCAGCACCTTCAACAGAGCATTTTTTTGTGTCTTGGAGTTCTGCAACAAAGAGAGGATAGATATATGTGCTGGTGTTTTGTTTAGATGGTCAATGACTGAATACTCCTTGGCTTGTATCTTCCTCCAAAGGTCATCTAGGCATGTTTAAATGATGAGTGTCGGTTGGAAGTTTGCCTACTTGACTTAGCTAAGTGCTCCGGGGTATAGACTCTTCCAGTCCTTATCATACCCTATGTTACAATAGTCTCTTTGAACCTGACTTTGCCTTTCCTACTAGCTCGGCCATATAATCCCAAGGAATAGCTTTTGTATGGAATGACGACATGGTGGTTATCGCCACTGGAATTTGTGCGGCTACCTTTACTTCAAATGGGACATGTTCTTTGGGTGGTAAAATTGTAACCTCAAACGGTGCTGGGGTTTTGGCTGATGGTGCTGCCTCAAATTCAAGCGGGATAGACACGTCTACCTTAGTGACCTCAGATGGTTGAATCTGGACCATGATAGGCTTAATAGTAACTGTTGGCTTTTTTGTATCAACGCCTTCTACGATCAACCTAATGGATGCCTCGGGATCCCAATCATCCTCTATTTCAATCATATGAACACCCCTACCCTTGTGATCTGGTAAGGGGTTGTTGCGAACATTCAGAGCGGCTTCTTTTGCTACAACGACCTTGTTATCAATTAAGGATTGTATCTTGTCCTTTAGAGATCATCATTTGTCAATGGTGTGTACCTCATGCCAAAATGGTATGCACAATATTTGTTTGGGTTAACCCACTGAGAAGGGTTCTCAAGGGTTGAAGCAGGGATGGGGGTGACATAACCGGCAATTTTGAGTCTCTTGTATAGTTGATCAATGGGTTCGGCAATGGCTGTGTATTATTTTAGGGGCCTCCGATCAAAGTTAGGTCGGGTCCTAGGAAAGTTTTGGCATGTAGGGGTGATTGGTAATGAAATGGTTGGGCATTGTAGGCTTGGTATACATGTGCGGGTTGGGAATATCTGGGCGAGGTAGGCTGATATGTGGGAGGTGGATGTGACTGATAAGTCGGTGCTGGGGCTTGGTAGGAGGGTGCTCGGTAGTTTGGAGCTGACTGATGTGTGAGTGGAGGCATAGGGTAGGTTTGTTATTTAAGGGGAGATTTGGTCCTTTGCGCGGCCATTACGGCCCCCACATCTCTCTTCTTAGACACACCACCGGACTACAAGGCCTTATTTGTGGCTTGCAAGGCCTTGAAGTTTGTAACCATGCCGCTTTTGATACCTTCTTCAATTCGCTCTCCCAGCTTGATGATGTCGGAAAACTTGGGATTTTCAATCAACATTAGCCGTTCATAATACTGGGGGTCATGGGTTCGGACAAAAAAATTGTTCATCTATTTCTTCTCTAAGGTAGGTCTGACCTTAGCAGCTTCCGACCTCCAGCGAGTAGCATAATCACGAAATGTTTCTGTAGGCTTATTCTTTAGATTTTGAATGTAGAATACATCCGGCGCATTTTTTGTGTTGAATCTGAACTTGTCCATAAAATCAGAGGCCATACCTACCCAACTCGACCACTTTTTAGGATCCTGGCTGATGTACCAGGATAGTGCATCTCCTTTTAACTCATCATGAATAACTCTATGCGGATCCTTTCGTCCTTTCCTACCCCGACCAACTTGTCACAGTACGTTCTCAAATGGACCCTTGGATCTCCTGTACCACCAAACATTTCGAACTTAGGAGGTTTGTACCCCTCTGGCAGTTCGACATCGAGCTGTATGCAAAGATCTTCATACTTCAGCCCCTCAATTCCCTTGCTTCCTTTAACACCTTGAATCCGGCTAGTCAATTTCTTAAGTTCTTCAGGCAGGTTCCTGATGAGAAAGTCTTTATCATCAGACTCGGATGTGCCTGAGATCAGTTGGGTGGAGTGTGGCATAGTCTCCACGTAGATGGGGGTATTATGGTGGGTGTAAAAGTGGTCATTTGTGGAGTTTTGGAGTTCTGGGATGGGTAACGGGGTGTTGTTTGAGGTATGGCAGGTGTTGCAGTGGTGGTGAGTTCTGTTGCTTTGGGATATTTTGTAGAGGCGTAGGGTTCTATGCATTTAGGAAAATAATATCTAGAGTGGTGAGGTAAAATGACAGATTTGCCAGATTCCGGACCTGATCAAGTTCTTCTTGGAATTTCAGCAGCTTTTGTTCAAGTTGGGATGCACTTTCCTTAAGAACCTGAGTACCATGACCATGAGTGGCCTCTACCCGTTCAGTTGAATTCTCCTTTCTAACGTTGTTCAAATCTTTCATCTTCCCTTTATTCTTGCTTTTGACAGGACAAAGAGGAGGAGTGGGTGGAGGGCCCCTGGATCTCGTGAAATAGGATGATGTTGCCAGAGTGCGCGAACTAACCTTCGGGGAAGGGAATATAAAACAAAAGGTAAAAACAAAAAGGTAACAAGTCAGTCAGGTTTATAAAAACCGTTGCAATATTTAAACACATAATGCGAGAATGTAAATCGAGTCCTAATTTGGAGACCTTTTTGTGCCCGAGGTAGGCCTAGCGACAAATTAATTTGGAGATCTCAAAATGCTAAATGCCTCATTTTATTGATAAAAAATAGATGAATCCCAGATTGATACTAAATAAATAGGAAATGAAAATCACTAATGGACGTTGGCCTTATTACACTTTATAAAGCGAGAAGAAAATTTCCTATCTACTTGGTCCCAGAAAGACCTTCCCTAGATTCGGCATCCTTTGCTCCATCGAACAGCTTCTCCAACTCGCGAAGTCCTAGCAATCCCAAAACAATGTGGCAGCTTCTATTATCTTGTTGTTGGGTTGAATTTCCAGGAGGGAAGGCAGATTTCCTAGATATTTTCGGACGAGAGTTTGATCACTAGAGTGAAGATCTTTCCACCAGCTTAGCAACCTTGGATGGATATTGGTGACCATGCCGAATCTAGGGACTTCGTGCCTCATATTTCTGAAAGGCAAATAAGGTTAGGCCCTTACCCCCATCGGACTCTACTATTAGTACCAATAATTAGCATGACGCATTATAGTTCTCCAAATAAATGCACAGAACGTGGTGATGTCCGTTTGGGTTTAGGGAGACCCAGTGGACTTTGGACAAGGCTATCTTAAAGGATCATTATGTGGACAACATAACTGACCCGGCTAGGTTTGACCATGATGCATACACATTTTGAATAGAGTAAGGTTTCTATGGGGTTTTAGACTGGTACCCTTGAGCGGACAACCCAGTGGGGAAGGCACGGAACCGTCGACTACACCGTTGATCGACTGATTTTACTGCAAATATGCCTTTTCGAATTTAGGGGGTAATAATATAGGAAGAGCACAATCACTCATTATAAGCGTTGCTATGAGATTTGTTTGACACAAGTGGAATATGATGTTGAGCATGATTATTTAATAATTAAAAGCATGTTGTCACGTATTTGCTCGTTAAGAAAGCAGTAAATATAACAGTTTCATAATTTAAAGCATTAGTAAAGGAAAGAAACAAAGAAGATAAGTCAGTTTTGCAATTGAAAAGGAAATTGAATGCTTAAAGGAATTAAAAAAGTATTTCACATAAGGGAGGGTACAAATTCACAATAACAATCTGAAATGGTAAAAGCCTTAAAATATTCCCAGCGGAGTCGCCATGCTGTCGCACCCCCTTTTTTCCCTCCCCGCGTCGGGAGAATCGGGTTAATGACATTTTGGGTATAAGATAACTCATTCCTGTTGGGAATTAGGTTTCTTTGAAGAGTCGCCAACTAATGATTTATGGTGCATTAGGACACCTACATGGTTTAATTCTAAGTTCGTTTGATAACGAGAGATAGGGTAAGGGCTTGAAATTACCCTAAGGGGAAGGTGTTAGGCACCCATCAAGATCCACTAATGTGGTTCCCGACCAGATAGTTCTTTGTAAATTTGGTTCAATTGAAATATAAGAAAATAAGGCTCAAATAAGAGGGGATTTTAATAAACAACCGTTTGAAAGTAAATAAAGTATGAAAGAGCAATTAAGGTTGATTTTAAACAAGGAATTGCAATGCTTTTAAAAGAAAGGGAATATAAAGGAAAGGGGGTCCTAGGTTTATTAAAAATATGGATCACATCAATGCAATACCCAGTACTCACTCCTAAAAAGAGGGGCTATACGTGGTATTAGCGCACCGGTCATCATATCCATAGCTACCCTTTCCCACCCCGTTTAAGGTACTAAAGCACGAATTGGTCTCGAATGTTATTGCATGCTAATACCCGTCCCATTCCTATCAGTCCCAGAGGAATTTAAGACTGCTATTCCTAAATAGGAGGGATATTAGGCTGATTTTGGTTTCAAAAGGTAAAAATCTAAGGCGACATACAAAACAAATAATATGGCATGTTAAGGGAAACATGTAAACAAGTAAAGGCTCATGTATACCTCCTCAAACAAACACATAAATAGCATGACTTGCACATACATTTAGGGACTGATTAAAAAATACTAAAGACGAGGGGAGTTCAATTATTGAAGCAGACCAGCTTAATACATAACTCAGATAAAAAATCTGAATCAGGTCAAAGTGCACAAACACTAGACATGCGAGGCCAAACTATTGGCAAAAAGAAACAGCACGAAATAATAGCACAAAGTTAGTAGACAGCAAACATTCAGGTCAAATTGAATCAGAAGTGAAGAAACATAGAACATCAAAACATGCGAAGATCTCACAGTAGCAGGTGAAGAAAACCCCCTTTGAAAAATTAGGGTTTCGAGCATAATCGAGTTTTAGAGAAGATAGAAATCAAGAATTAGAAGAATCACACAATGGAATAAGAGATTTCAAAATAAAGAACTTCAAATCGAGTCATGTACTTAAATGAACGGTCTCAGACCCAAAGCCATAGGGTTTTCAACAATAGTAGAGTTTTAAAAGAGGATAAACAAACGAATCAACAAAACTCAAACAAACAAGCATTCGTCTAATAAACAGTCAAAAGAAATTAGGGTTTTTAACATGCAAACCCAGGTAAAAGAATGATATAAGCAAACATAGCAAAATATGTCCAGAAAATCAGAGAATAATTTCGAAATAACTTAACAAGAAAACCCTAATCGGAAAAGATAAAGAGTTTTGAAAGTATAGTTTTAAAAGAAACTTCGAGAAAAATGCTTATAAGTTCAAAGCAAACATAGATCTAAAGCAGATCTAAAAGAAATCAAAAGAACCTTGGAGATTAGGGTTTCAGAAGAACCCCAAATGATGAGAAAGGCCTTGAAAACCATCGATCTAAGCAGGAGAGTCAAAAGTCTGACTCGAATAGCCATGGCTGGCCGGAGAAAGATCAGAGACGATCGGAGAACAGTCATCAAGCAAAGACTGGACAAAACCCCTTCAGGAAGACAACATAAACGAACACGTAAAAGCCATGGGAGGATGATACAGGTCTTTTATGACCTTGGAAGGCCATGGATTAGGGCGGATTAGGGTGCGGCGGCTAGAGTTTGATGGGGTTGTAGAGAGAATTTGGGAGAGGATTCGGACGCGGAAGATTATGAAGAATGAAAAGGGTTCGGGGGGTCTTTGGGTTTAATTATAAAAGGATTAATGGGAGCCGTTGACCTAAACGATCAATGGATGGGATTAAATGGGAGTTCGGGTGGGTTATTTAAATGGGTTATGGGTCGGTTTGAATGGGAATTGGGTCAAGGTATTTGGGATTTAAATTAGGGTTCAATTTGGGCTATAATCGAAATAAAATGGGGCTAACATTTAAATAGCCAATTTTCCTATTTTGATTTATAAAAATAATAAAATAATTTCTGTAAATAAATTAAAGGTGCTAAAATGATTTATAGTGTATAACTATCAAATCAAAAATACTGGACTCGATTTTTTATAGATATAAACGCAATTAAACCTAAAAGAGGCTATATTGCAATTATATGCAATTTAACTTTAAAAATACTAAATAAATTTATAAAAATATGCAAAAAAATATTTTAGCCATATTTAGTATAAATATGAGAATCCAATAAATGAATCACCAAAAATAATAATTTTGAAAATATTATTGGTTTTTTATGAATAAAATAGGGAAATAAATTGGTTTTAAAAATAAGGAAAAATGATAAAACATTTGGACACACTTATATATGCATAAATATGCTATTTTAAAAGTATTTTTTATACTAAAATATATAGGAAAAAATTTGGTATCAACAGTAATAAAAGGAAGTTGCTACCTAGTTATTGAGATCTCTTTCCGAGATAACAGTGTGGAAAGGAAAAAGATATGAGATGATTGAGGAATCTTTGGATCTTATCAACATAGAACATCGATGTATACTTATGCAATCAATGAATAAGGCCACTTTAGTATATACTCTTAGATAAATCTTTTACAAAGTGTTCTTTTGTCCCCTGTTCTGATCCCTTTTTGTTTACTAACTCTTCATATTTATAAGGGACAATCTCCCAAGAAACTCTAAAAAGTATAACATAAGAAATATTCGAAAAACATATTCTTACTGTCTCTTCCTAAGTTTAAACTATCGTTACCATCTCGTTCCGACTGACCGCTCTTGCTCGTCGTCCTTTATCACGACGACCATCAGACGTTACATTATGTAACCTCGTTCCTCATCTTACTTGGTTACTGTCATGGTTACCAAATTTGGACTCATACAATGTTAATTTTAACCCCTAGAATCACACGGGTTACGAAGGAAATTATTTGAATTGTTGCATGTATTAACTTACATTAACTCATTATAATTAACTATTAAATATTAATAGGAGAACATATTAATTGACCATAAGTAAGTCATAAAGTTATATAGAAGTCGCTTGCCATACACTAAGGATCCATACACTAAGGAGTTGTTTGGTTCATATATTAGTTATGCAGTATTATAATACGGGTATTTATGCAGTAAATAACAATAATGAACAAATTGCTATGATATGAATAAAAATGTGAGGAATATTACGCGAGGTTGATAATATATGAACGATTTGCAAGAATTATTCACTGTAAGAATATTTAATCTTTACATATTTCCATTCCCCGGTTTCAAATTCACCCTATCCCATGTAAATTATTACTCTTACGGTTCACTTTAGTTAATTTTTTGGCTATTTTTATACATAAAAAAAGATCTACCTTTTAGCATTAATTAACAATATTAACATCAATTTGTTCATGAAAATATAACAAATACCCTTATGCTCTTTATTTCAAGACTAACTTTTAAAAAATAAATAATTAAATATTACGAACCATAAAAAAGATTAAAAATCAATTAAAGTGAACCAAATGGAATACATAAAATCATGTATAACTTGCTATGTGTATTTTATTAACACCACTAACCACGCGTTGCATCGAATATGAGGAATTTATTATTTTATACAACCTTAAATGTTGCAGGTCAATTGCTTTTTTAGCTCTTTACAAACTTGTTTTTAATTTTATGACCTTATCTCTTTTTTTATACATGGGAGATTTATTTTTACCCGTAAGAGATCTATCTTTTACACATAAGAAATCTAAAAAGGTTATTTTCTTAAATTCAAAATTATAAAGGTGCATAATGTAAAAATAGTACAAATGTTGCATTCGCTATGTAGTGATTATATTTGACTATCGCTTCAACCAAATAAGTTATGTATTATCTTATGTTAGGAATTAGGATTAATTTACCAAAATTAAATGATCCCTCGTACCATATTAGTTGGTTTTGTGGCTATATATATAAATTTGTATGTAGTTTTATGATCCTACCTCTTTTTTACACATGAAAATTTTACTTTTATACGTAAGAGATCTGTCTTTTACCCATAAGAGATCTAAAAAAGATAATTTTCTTAAATTATAAATCATAAAGACGCATGATGTACAAATTCTGGGTCAAATGGTTTTGTGATATATTATAAACTTATTTTTAATTTTATGACTCAATCTTTATATTCATGAAAGATTTGCTTTTACATATAAGAGATCTATCTTTTACTAGTCTAAAATATTTTCTTAAATTAAATATTGTAAAAAGTTATGAATGTTATAAATATATTATATTGTGGATGTCCATTTAGTACTCTGTTAAAAATATTTTCCTGAAGAAGCTTATCCATATTGGACAAGGTGGGAACATTATTATGCACGTGTGGCGAGACAAAGCGGGCACTTGCTTTATTATCGCACACGTGACGAGACAAGGTGTGTCATGCCAGGGATTGATTTGTGATGACTTGTGATAGCCTGGGGGCATTTTTGTTGTTGATATTTGTGTAGTGGTGTACTTACCAATGTGAGTTCTATTTTGTGAAAAATTATAGAAAAATATTCTACATGTTGTCCGTTTCTTCTTCTATACCTACTAGCTGGCATGAAATGTGTTTGAACATTTGTACAAGCATACACGTAGCTACTCACTCCTATCGGTTAAGAGGATGTATCTTGATATTGTTAAGTATAAAATTGGTAAAGAGAGCACGGGATGCCAAATGTTTAGGTTTTAGGAATTCGTACCCCTGAGTTGTGAATATTCTGAGGTCCGGTACCTCGTGATGGCTATTGGCTAAAAATCTGGTGTGAAAGCGGTCATTTTTATTAAGTTGTTTCTTGTTTTATCTGTGATCACCGAATTTAAATTGTGTTTTGCTCATTCTACTTGTTTATTGTTATGGTGTTCCATTGTTAGTTGTTGCTTCCCTTCACTTACTGCAATTACCTTATCGTTTTTCATTATGTGTAGTATTTAAATAAATATCATACTCTATTATTCTACACTTATACTTGTTCAAGTTATTAGTCCAGTAGGTATCTTGACTGTTCCTCATCACTACTCCAATGAGGTTAGTCTTGATACTTACTGGGTACCGTTGTGGTATACTCATACTACGCTTCTGCAATGCAGATCCAAGTATTTGATCGTTAGTAGCTGTGCGAATTGTTGTTATGGAGACTCAAGGTAAACCTGCTGCTGCATTCGTAGGCTTCAGAGTCACCTTTTAGTTTTGTATTTCACTATTTACCCTTATTTTGGAACGGTTGTATTTAGAGGTTTCTAGCAAAAACTTTGTAGTGCTTATGACTTGTATTACCGGTTTTAGAGTTGTAAGTTTTAGAGTGATTTCTATTTCAAATTGTTAGATGTTATTTAAATATTGTTGTTGTTTCAATTAATATTAGGCTTACCTAGTCCCTAAGACTAGGTGCCATCACGATACCCAACAGAGGAAAATTTGGGTCGTGACATTATATATAAATATGTCATTCATATTATATGATTATGGTGAAAAATATGTTGTAGTAAATTCGAAGTTTACTAATACAATGACTATTATATTGAGACTACAAATGACAGGAAGATTTAAAATTTTATATTTTCACAATCATAGGGGGTAAAATAATATATATGTGAGAAGTTACCTGACTTATTCTTCAATTTGTACTACATAATGTATTACAAACTAGAAGTACCATTGCAAAAGCAGTAACAGTAAATCAGAAGTTTTATTAGACAAAAAGTAGCTACAACAAATTAAGAATTTAATGATATGAAAGTAGCCACAGTAATTCACAAGTTTACTAATGTAAAAGTTCATGTTATAGTAAAAACTAGAAGTTTACTAAGAGATATCGCATGCCATGATAAACATGAAGTATTTATTTGCCAATTTTAAATGAGCTATTTGAGTATTCAGATAAACATATATTGAAGAACTAGAAGATTCTTCAAGAAGTTTCTTGTGTTGCTTGTTCTCATAATAAATTGATTATACCAACAAAAGTTGGGACTGAGACCCCTGAACTATGGAATATATAAAAGGTGAACATGAGCTCAATGTAACGACCCGACCCATCGTTACGGGAGTTACCGCCCCGTTTTCCCCGTTTTATACTTCTATATGTTTCATTATATGCGTTTGGAGAATTTGAAGTAATTCGGATAGAGTTCGGTTAGAAATGAGACAATAAGTCTCTTTATGAGAAGGTTAGTTTGGAAAAGTCAAATGAACGTTTACTTATGAGTTAGAAGGCTCGGAATGGATTTTCGATGATTCGACTAGTTTCGGGGGATGATTTGTGACTTTGGTGCGCAATCGGAATTGGATTTGGAGGTCCGGTGTAGAATTAGGCTTGAATTGGCTAAGGTTGGATTTTGGCGAATTCCGGATGATAGGTGAGATTTTGATCCGAGGGTCGGAATGGAATTCCGAGAGTTGTTGTAGCTTTCTTAGGTGATTTGAGATATGTGTGCAAAATTTCAGGTTATTCGGAGATGATTTGGTTGGGTTTTAGATCAAATGCAAGTTTCGGAAGTTTTAGTTTAACTTAGGCTTGAATCC
>MU718311.1:0-17445 GCA_026770625.1 Nicotiana glauca
AAAACTCTTTTTATGCTTATATATATATTCCCTTTCGCCGGAGTATGTAAAGCGCCGTGAAAAAGAGGTGTGACAAAGGGGAACCAACGGTCCAGATTAAGCAGGGGGCAAAACGGAGTCGTTTTAGTGTTAATGGGGGATTGGGTCGGTCCGGAAAAAGTGGGTCGGGTTGTGGGAATGATACTGGACCGTTGGATCAGGATTGATGAATGGTTGAGATTGGTTGACACCAAAACGGTGTCGTTTGGTTTGGCTGGGGACGGACTGGGTCGGGAAGGGTCTTGGGCAGGACTGGATGGGTATTTGGGCTGGTATTGGAGTGAGTTTGGTTTGGGCTAGAGTGTTTTGGCCCAGACTTTTTTCTTTTCTTTTCTTCCTTTTTCTCAAAAATTTAAACTAAAAATTCTAATTAAATTATAAAACCCAAATTACCTTATCAAAAATACTATTAACTCTAAGTAATAATTATCACAAATAATTAAATATCAAGCTAAAAGAAAAATCATAAAATTTGAAACTAAACACTAAAATGCCAAATACGTTATTTTTTATGCTTTTCATTTTTTGTAAAACAATTATATTGATTAACTCCACAACGTCTAATTAAAACCTAAATGCAAATGCAACCTTTTTTTTGTTGTATTTTTCATTTATTTAAACACATAAACATGCACGGACACAGGCAAATAATGGCAGAAAATACCACGAAAATTCACAAAAATGCACACAATAAAACAAACAATTTTTGTTTTGATTTTTGTGGGAGTAATTCATGTGAGGCAAAATCACGTGCTCACAGCTGCCCCTCTTTGCTCGTAAACACGAAGAGTTTTCGTGCAGAGATAAAATGAGCGGTTACGAGCGATTTTTGCTCGTTTGAGTACTCTATGTGAAGCATTTTTTGAAAGATTTGACCGAACCTCTGCTTCAAAGGTTTCCTACATATCCTTGGCTAAAAAGGAATCAGGTCAACATAGTTCGGGAATTTTTGGTAGCTGGGACTACCATGAAGCTGTGTTTATTATTGATGTTCCTGCTGCTACTTGTTGACCCCCTTATTACACCATGCTAAAAGAAAATAAGAAACTAGACTAAACTATAGTCTATGAATTACAAAATCCTATCTAGACCTTCAAACTTGCTTTTGTGTCTCTTGTTGCCTTGTTGTCTTGTATTCTCCTGGTGAAATCCATTGTTATTGCTTTGCACCGACTTCTTGAGATGTTCTCCCTTTTCTTCGGGCGGGTACCTAATTTTTTATCTTTTAAATGTATTGTCTTGATCATTGTTTTCTCCCTCTGCTCTCCAAACGGGCTCCTGACTTCTTGATCTTGAAAGGTACGCCTATGTTCTCCAGGCGGGCTCCTGACTTTAACAACTTAAAAGAAACACTTCTATTCTCCAGGCGGGCTCCTGACTTCAACAACCTTAAAAGTACACCTCTATTATCCAAGCAGGCTCCTGACTTCAACAACTTAAACAGTTACACCTCTGTTCTTTAGGCGGGCTCCTAACTTCACAACTTTAACAATTACACATCTGTTCTCCAGGCGGGCTCCTGACTTCACA
The DNA here is from genome assembly GCA_026770625.1 of Nicotiana glauca. NCBI lineage: Eukaryota > Viridiplantae > Streptophyta > Magnoliopsida > Solanales > Solanaceae > Nicotiana > Nicotiana glauca. The sequence continues at coordinate 1,570 of MU718311.1, forward strand.
ACTTTAACAACTACACCTCTATTCTCCAGGCGGGCTCCTGACTTCACAACTTTAACAACTACACCTTTGCTCTCCATGCGGGCTCCTAACTTCACAACTTTAACAACTACACATCTGTTCTCCAGGTGGGCTCCTGACTTCACAACTTTAACAATTACACCTCTGTTCTCCAGGCGAGCTCCTGACTTCACAACTTTAACAATTACACCTCTGTTCTCCAAGCGGGCTCCTGACTTCACAACTTTAACAACTACACCTCTGTTCTTCGGGCGGGCTCCCAACTTCAACAACTTATAAAAATAACGCCTCCGTTCTCCGGGCGGGCTCCCGACTTCAACAACTTAAAAGGTAACGCCTCCGTTCTCCGGGCGGGCTCCCTACTTCATCAACTTAAAAGCTAACGTCTCCGTTCTCCGGGCGGGCTCCGGACTTCAACAACTTAAAAGGTAACACTTCCTTTCTCCGGGCGGGCTCCCGACTTCAACAACTTAAAAGGTAACACCTCTATTTTTCGGGCGGGCTCCCAACTTCAACAACTTAAAAGGTAACGCCTCCGTTCTCCGGGCGGGCTCCCGACTTCAACAACTTAAAAGGTAATGCGCCTCCATTCTTCGGGCGGGCTCCCGACTTCAACAACTTAAAAAGATAATGCCTCCATTCTCCGGGCGGGCTCCCGACTTCAACAACTTAAAAGGTAATGCCTCCATTCTCCGGGCGGGCTCCTTCAACAACTTAAAAGGTAACGCCTCCATTCTCCGGGCGGGCTCCCTACTTCAACAACTTAAAAACATAACGCCTCCATTCTCTGGGCGGGCTCCCGACTTCAACACCTAAAAAGAAAACGCCTCCGTTCTCCGGGCGGGCTACTGACTTCAACACTTTAAAATGTCTTCTTTTGTTACTTGACATTGTTTTCCCTTGCAACTTGAACCATTTTCCTTTGAAACTTAAATTGTCTTCCTTCGAAACTGCTTTCCCTTTAAAACTTGAGTTGTCTTGCTTTCCTTTGAAACTTGAGTTATCTTCCTTCGAAACTGCTTCTCCTTAAAACTTTAGTTGTCTTCCCTGTTCTGTTTGGTGTTTGCCTTTCCTTACGGTGGGTTCCTCCGAAACAACCGAGATTTTCTGCCCCTGTTTCAATCACAGAAAAAATCTCGTCAGTTTAAAATGTGGTGGTTGGTTGTGATGCTCTTTCTGGAGATGGTTTTTCTTCGCTCCTTTCGTACTCCGTTTTCGTCCGACTGCCTTGAATTTGGTTGAAAACTTCCGAGCTTCTGACTACTCCTTAGTCACACACTTTGCATCTATTATTTCTAGTCTTCTTATCTAACCCCATATATTTCCCATGACAGCTGATTTCCACTTGTAGATCTTGCATGTTTACTGATTAACCACTTTCTCTGTCGTCCGTATCCCTGAAATGTCGTTTCTTTATTTGGACCCAATATCCTCTTTTTGTTGCATTGCTCATGAACCGGCATCTTCCCGACCTTTTGTGTCTCACATGAATCCCGAATCACGTCCATTTTCCCCACTCTGTATATACGTTGCTCTTTCTTGATTTGTCCAGTGGCCTTGGCCTTGAGGTCTATTGCTCCTTTATTGACATGGCAACTGATTTCCATTCGAAGACCTTGCTAGTTCCTTGACTAATCCCTTCCTTTATAAACCTTAACCCATACTTTTCTTCGTTTGAATCTGATACCTTCTATCTTGTTGTATTGCTCCTGGACCTTCATCTACCCAACCATTGTGTTTCACCTGATCCCCAAAGCATTTTGACTATTACCAGCTCAGTGCCCTAGTTGTTCTTTCCCGACTTATGCCACTTTGATGTACTAGCACAGATCTTGTCTTGTGCAATTAGAAAGCTGATGGCAGATTTCGAAGTCATTTCTCACTTGTTCTGACCAAACAGACTCAGCAACAGGAAATGAACAAGATAAAAGGAACAGAGTAAAGGACAAATGAAAGAGATGATTCCTAACAAGAAAAACTATAAAATGGAAACCTATCAAACGTGGATACCAACTCTAATGGCCATGACATGCACATGTGGCCTATTCTGTCAAGCAATTCTGATGTTCAGCTCTTGTGGTACCCTTAAACCGTAAAACTGGGCTTTGATTTTCCTTCGTTTAATCATCTTTCACAATCTCTGTCTAGTGATTTCCCATCTGATTCTCAATCCTTATTCGACTTGTAGTACCTGAAGGGTTTTCACTATCAAGCCTCTCTCATTTTGGTCTTTCTCTCAACTTACAGTCGCCTTAAGGTGCCCATGAGGGTTTTTACCAAAAAGACTCTCTCATTTTTTATTTCTCTCAGCTCCCGTTGCCTTACGTTGCCCGTAAAGGTTTTCACCAATAAGACTCTCTTATTTTTCATTTTCCTTGTTTGGACCGAAGTGTTGATCCTGATGGGATTCACCTTTACTTGCTTGACTTGGCATCTCTCGAAGACTGATCGGAAGGTCTTTCTTTGGACCGTAACGTGGGCTTTTGGATAGGGTTAGAAAGAATGGGTATCAAGGCTCAAAACAATTCAACTTGGGTTAAAATTGCAACATTCGAAACCAGATTTCTTATAACAATCACAACTTCTGCCCAGTTTCTTTGCTTGGGGACTTTTGGATTTTATTTCGATGAGACCGAACCGTGAGGCTGCCTACGTATCCTTAATAGGAATCATGTCAAACGTAGTTCACACCAAATTCCTTGTTGTTATAGTATTCTTTTCACTTATCATTAATTTTCTTTTGTGCTTTTTTTCCTTCTTTTTCTCTTTTTTTTACTTAGCTTTCACGCTTGTGTTTCTAATCTTTGCTACTGATTCCGAAAGAGGGGTGTGAAAAAAAACAAGTAAGGCTCAAAGGGGTAATGAAGGATAAAGTGTTTAGATAGCAGAGCAAAATGTCTTCGTCATTCCAATCTTCAAAATATGCCAAGATCAAACAACACAATTAAACAAACCAAGGAAAACACCCGTAACATCTTTTGATTGTACCAGACTTAATAACCATACCTATACATTCGCCTTTTGTCAATTTTAAGTATCGTTGGATAACACTCTTTGTTACCATGAACGACCTCTGTCAATTTGGGTGAATTTGCCGTTAGCTTCAACCTGATGTGGCACGATGCATTTCAACAGGGTTTCTTTGTGTTCTATCTGCCCCAGTTTCACATGGTTCGGGCTTCAAATTATCTCAAAATGTACCAAATTTGTTCTTATTTCCCTCAAGTGCCCCTATACATCAACAACAACAACAACAACCTAGTATAATCCCACAAGTGGAGTCTGGGGAGGGTAATATGTACGCAGACCTTACCCCTACCCCGGGGGCAGAGAGGTTGTTTCTAGGAGACCCTCGGCTCAAGACATCAACAAGAGACGATAAGTTAGTACTATCAATAGACTCATACTAAAAATAACATGAAATACACAACATAACACAAAATAACAAAATAGCAGAAATATAAGAAATATAAGAAATACGAAATAGGTGTAAGTTATACTAATATCCAACAGATAACTCCCTGTATCGGTATCTGATCAGTAACATCCTACGATTACCTCATAACTAGCTAGTCTCACTCTAGTGCGCTGTGGAAATATCCACAACTTCCCCCTAACCTACAACTTTAATGCTCGGCCTCCACAATCCCCTATCAAGGGCCATGTCCTCAGAAATCCTAAGACGCGCTAAGTCCTGTCGTATCACCTCTCCCCAATACTGCTTAGGTCTCCCTCTACCTCTCTTCATGCCCACCACAGCCAGTCGCTCACACCTTCTCACCGGTGCATTGGTGCTCCTCCTCTGAATGTGCCTGAACCATCTGAGTCTTGCTTCCCGCATCTTGTTCTCTATGGGGTCCACGCCCACCTTCTCTCGAACGTCTTCATTCCTAATCTTATCCATCCTTGTATGACCGCACATCCACCTCAACATCCTCATCTCTGCTACTTTCATCTTCTGGGTGTGTGAGTTCTTAACCGGCCAACACTCGGTCCCATACAGCATTGCAGGCCGAACCACTGCTTTATAAAACTTACCTTTTATCTCAAGTTCCCCTATGATCTCCCCAATTTCTCAAGTGCCCCTATCATCTCAAGTGCCCCTATCATCTCTCCAATTTCTTCATGATTGAACTAACCTTTAACATTAGGCCTAGAACTATGCATGCATGTCATGTCACTAGAACCAGCATGAAAAGAACTATAAAGAGGAGAGAACTAAACAAAAATGACTATAAATGGCAGAAAATAGAGAATTGCATTAGACATGCGGGGAAAGAGTTTTGTACAACAAAACAAGCCTAATAAACTGGGGTACAACCCTCAGAACAAACCTAGACAGCACTAAATGAGTTTCAATGGCCAAACAAACCAGGCAAAATGAAAGGATAGAAGGGTTTGAGTCATAAGACAATATCCGGGTTATAACCCTGAAATAACCCGGACAACAGAAATGACAACAAAATAAGCCACCAAAACCCCTCTCTGGTTGACCAAGAAATGGAGCGTCTTTCAAATGACCAAACTCAATATCTTAGCCATTGACTTCTGCATCAATATTTCCAAGGCCATTACCCACTTCAATATCATCAATTTTAGTCAATACATCCCCAAGAGGATTCGCATGCCCTTTGTTGTTGTCGTTGATCACAATTACCCCTTCATGAATCATTCTTCCTACTTCCTTCTTCAAAGAACGACAATTCTCAATGTTATGCCCTTGGACATTAGAGTGGTACATGCATTGTACAGTAGGATCAAAGCCTTTTGCATGTGGTCTGGAGTATAACCGAAGAGCGGCTCAATCAAGCCAGAACTCTTTAGCTTTTCAAACAAGCTTGCATAAGATTCTCCGAAAGCATTCTGTTTTTCCAGTAGTCTTTTTATTTTATACTCTAGCCTCGGTTGGAATCTTTTGTGGACAGGTGTTTGATATGCCTGATGAGACATTTGTGGCATCGGTGCAGACCATTGCGGGCCTCGGGGATGAGGAGCATATGGTGGTGCAACGTGGACAGGATATCTGGGAAATGATGCACGATTTAGGGGGTTTTGTGGAGAGAAGTAATGGTCGGGAGTATTTAAAGGATATCCACGGGGTTGATATGGAGGTTGGGGCATTTAACAAGGACGACTACTGGACTTTGACGTTGGTGGGGCTCTAGAACACCTTTTCATTCCATGGGAAGATTATCCCGAGCAACTTGTTCACTCCATCTGAGCTAGAACTTCCTAAAACTTTCTTTAGGTTTCTTTTCTATCTGAGATATGGAGGAGTGATCTGGGACAATGTCTGTATTATTCTGAAAGTGTCGCACAAAATCCTAAGCCATGTCACCCCATGTATGCCATTTGCCGACATCCTGACGGTTATACCATTCCAAGGTTGCCCTAGTCAAGCTTTTACTGAAGTACGCCATTGGCAAACCATCTTTCTCGCCAACATTCCTCATTTCCTTGCAATATTCCCTCAGATGGACTACCGGATCTTCACACTCATTCAGGTTGAACTTTGGCACTTTAAATCTTGCGAGCAGGCGGACGTCAGGGAGTGTACACAACTATTGGTAAGACATGCTGCCTTGGACTCCAGTCCCTTGCACGTTCTTTAAGGCATGTTCTGTATTCTTCAGCTTCTCAGAACTTGGAGAAAGAGTGGGGGAGATACTGGGGTGATTGGGAGATGCCAAAGTTTGGGTAAAGACAGCATCTGAGAAACCAGGTGGTGGCGGTATTGGTGCCTTCCCAACCATCCAAGCCCGATACATGTCTGTTATGTGTTGTCTTAACATCCTAACCTCATCCTCCAAGCTTGTGTCATGTTCAACCAACTGCTTTTGGGCATCGGTATCAACCAACTCAGTTTTGTTGTTCTCTACTATTGCCTTTTGCCTTTGTGTTGTAGGGAAGAGTTATTTTAAATCCCACAAACCAACCTCCTTTCTGGCATGATATGACAAAATGAAACTATTACGTTAGCGTTGAGGCATTTAACATATTGGTATCCGCACATTTGGGGAATGAATGCACCTAAGCAGTTAACAGTTCCTATTATGCATTTGCTTGGTTGCTTGTGTCATCCCGACTTTTCCTAATTGTGACATCTCCCTCATGACTTTTTATTTGATTCTCTATTTTTAGTTGTGGTCGAATCTTATGGAGATTGCCTACGTATCATGATCCCACATGAATTAGACCGTGCGTAGTTTCTGGCAAATAAGTGAAAAACAAAATATTTTGGGATTTTCAATTTTTCATAAAGCAAATACTTGATTACGATGACTCAACAAAAACTCAAGACTCTCAAACAACTGACAAACCCAGAAAAGATGAAAATACATACTCAAAAGGACCCGACAGATTCAAAAATAACTAACAGACTCAAAATGGTCTACAATAACAAGAAAGTATAGACTCAAGTAAGTATTATGACTATATCAAAGCCTTGAAAACTCCTGGGGCTCGTGGGGCATTATTCGGCCTCGCCGCAGGTCTATCTGCAAGATCCCACTAGAGCCTATCCAAACCATTCATTACTTTCCGGACGAATGTCATCACCGCTGCGAGGAAAGTGGTGTGGGTCATATTCTCACATGTTTGGCACTTTACTGCAATGTACTCTGCAATAGTTATGACTCTTTCTCGGGTCCTGACCTTTTCTTGCAATAAACGCCCAATCTGCCGGGCCCTAGATTCCAAAGTTTGTTCGGCCACATAGCTCTGTTCTTGAAATTGTTGCATATCCCTTTCCAGTCATGCTATCAAGTCATAACAATGATCCCTTTCAGGTTTGAAATTTCTTTCTTGTTTAGCCATTTCATTTTCAATGATCTTAACCTTTTTCTTCATACTCACTATTCCTTTGTCGTATTTCTCCTTCAACTGACGGATGAGACTGGCTCGTTCCCTTACATCCTTAGCTAAATTGACTCGGGAATTTGCTAGCTCCACTTCGGTCTTTTGCAAATCATCCTTGAAATCGCGTGTCTTCTGAATAAGATTGTAGATGAGCTTTTCGTCTTTCCTACTCCTGCCCGGGTTTTCAATTGCTATTTTCATTTTCTGGATTTGGGCCTTGAGAGCTTCATTCTCTTGGGCCAATCTTCTTTTCTCACCTTTGGCTTCCTGATCTTGGAGATCATTGTTGAATTCCATATTTCTCAGCTTTTCTTCCAAGGCATGAATCTCAGCTTGATATGCCTTTTCCTTTTCTCCCCATGCTAATCTTTCTTGGATTTTGTTATCAAATGCTTGCACATGAGGTCTTTTGGCAGGCCTCTCAGGTACGGGCTCTAGCTCGTTGTTTACCCAAGACATTTTCTCAAACCAAGCAGAATAGTTTGGATCTACTTCCCCCTTTGCGACATCTGGTACCTGGGTGCCATTTTTTAAATACCGGCAGCTATTCCAATCTTGTTGAACTAAAGCCTCGGGAAACGCAGCTTCTGGATACAACTCTATGACCTGAGTACTCAAGTCTTCATCTTCGGGCACAATCTGATACCTTGCCAACTGTCTCAAGACCCTCTGTGGTACATATGGCTGAACACTTTTTACACCCATTATCCTCAAGTAGCCTTTGGCAGTAGACATGTATATGGCCTCTATCCTCGGGAGCCATCCGATAGTCCACTCAACCTACCCTGCTTTGAGAGCTTTCAAATAAGATATCCATGCTTCAAACCCCTCTGGCATGTTGTAATCCTTTACCCTTTCTTCGTAACTGGTAATGAAGTTATTTGGGCTCGAACCATAACTCATGAATCTGGGAGGGTGGCGAAGATGCTCAATCATCCACATTTGTTGGAGGATATTGCAACCTTCAAAGAACTGAGCCCCGACTTTGCATAAATTCAACGCACGATAGATTTCCGCCAGTACCAATGGGGCAAGTGTATGATCTTTCATGGTAGTGATGGATTGTGCAATAATAGCCATACGAATATCCACTGTCCTTTTCTCGTTTGGGAAAACCATTATCCCCAAGAAAGCCACAATAAATGCAAACCGGCGATGAAGTTGCCAAAGACCCTTATCTTGCTTGTTGCTCAACCCCTTTTCATGCGCTTCAAAACCAGAAGAGTGCCCAAACCTGAAGTATAAGAAACAGAAAGCACAACACCCGTCACTTACGCGGTTTTTACTTATCTACTTACTAATTTTCAGCAGGTCAAAAAACTTGTGCACTGACGGAGCCCTTGGAAATATAAGTTGTTTCTTCCTCAGATCTCATCCAAACTCAATGTACCCGACTATCTCCTTCAAATTAGGGGTAATCTCAAAGTTTGAGAAGCGAAAAACATTACGGGCGGGGTCCCAGAAGGTTATCATAGCCTTGATCAAATCGTCCCGTGATTCAATATCCCAAATGTCTATAAGATCACCCAGCTGCTTTCTCACACATTTCTGACTATCTTGATCTAAATCATTCCACCACATGCGTAAATGTACCCGAGCCTGCTCCCTGACCACTTCCGGTGGGTCTTGGATAATATCCATTCATTCCTGTAAAAAGGGTAGGTTTAGGGCTGACTCTATTGGACCCTTTTTTGAAAACCGATTTCTAAATTTTAAAGCAAAAGACCATGATCCCTTCCTTGACAGGCCATTTGTAGCCAAGTGGCTATATTTGCAAATGTGGCCCCTTCCAATTTTGTGCGAAATTTGAGGCCAGGGAGGACTTACTTTATTACACTTTTTAGCCTTGTCCGTTCATTTATGAAGATAGCCCTTCGATAATTAAATAATATTCTAAGGCTACCTCGGCAAGAATGGTTTGAAACACTACCGCAACTAAATCGGCTTATTTTGATTGACTTCTGAACTGCATCTGTTTGACCCCCAAAAGACTCTAACATCAAAATGACAATATAGCCTAAAAATAGACTAACAGATTCACACTGACAAATACATATATTTTTTTTAAAAAAGAATCATCACTATTTCTCAAAATTTTCATAAAAATATCCGGTCTTGTCAATACGGCCTTTTAGCACTTCGAAGAAAATTTAAAGGCTGTGTTTGCTAACCGGCCAAATTTTTTTTGAAAAATGACCTAAGGCGGTTGTTCTTGCAAAAACGGCCTTCCGACGTCCTTTTGGGGACATTTGGCTATTTTGGACAAGAATGACATTACCTTTACTTATGGCAAACAACAATATTTATTTACCTTTAAAAGAAAACTTCTTTTTCTCTCTTTTTTTTAAAAAAAAAAAATCAAATAGTTGAACCTGATATGGGTTGCCTACGTATCTCACATCCGGTGAGAATCAAACTTACGTAGTTCTGCAAAAAAAAAAAACTATTTTGAAAACAAAGACTTTTTTTTTTCTCTTTTTCATTTGAAAATAGAACAAGCTATTTTTGAAAATAATATTTTTCTTTTCCCCTTTTATTTTATTTTATTTGGCAAACAAAAATAAACTAAAAATAAAGCATTTTTCCTTTTTTTTTATTTTCAAAAAAAAATCGATAGAGTTTTGACATTATTTTCAAGCATTGGTTTTTCTTTAGAACCGGGTTTACTCCTTTCCCACATCACACTTGGTCTTTTCCTCTCTCTTTGTTTTTCTTTGATTTTTCCCCACATTTTCTTTCTTATTTAGCCGGTCAGCATGCAAGCCAAAACAAATAAATGTTCACGTAGCACATAAAATGCATCATGATGGTCTGTTATTTTGGGGCACCTGTCCTAGACGGACCCAACCCCTGTGTTGAGTCCCCTAAGTCAAAAATGCACGTGATGCAAGCAAGCGCTACTAGGGATCCGACATGAGGCTTTGTTCTTCTAAGTTTAAAAACCTGAGGTTTTGGTCTAGACATGGGGTACCCGAGCGGACAACTGGGGCCGAGGAGGGGGCGACGTACCGAGAGCACTAAAGTCTGCCCGGACTTGTCGCTTGCCCATCCTCGCTATATTTGGTATATTTTTCTAGAAAAAGCGGGCTACGCGAACGTATGCACTATTTTTAAAAAAAAAATTCAAAGGGTGGCGTAAGAAGACAATTATATACAATTTAACAATATTAAAACGGTAAACAGATAGCATTTTAGCACAAAGGTCCACAAAAATACAATAACAATAGATAAGCCAAGTAAAAATTACAAAATAAGCTCGAATTCTTGAACCCTGAACAAAACATTCTGGGTTCTTTGTCCCCAACAGAGTCGCCAGAGCTGTCGCACCTCCTTTTTCACTTACATTATAACCCCAGAAGGGATATAATAAGTAGGGAGTTTTTCCAATTAAAGGACAATCGAAACGGAATTTATTTATTTAAAGAATTCAGAGTCACCACTTGAGAGATTTATGGTATCCCAAGTCACCGGTTCAAATCCCGAATCGAGGAAAAGAATGACTATGTTTAACAGTCCACGCACCAGAAATCCGAGTAGGGAATTCTGTTAACCCGGGAGAAGGAGTTAAGCATTCTCGAGTTCCGTGGTTCTAACACGGTCACTCAACAGTCATATTCGGCTTATAAAATTATTTAATTACTGATTTTAGAACCTATGTGCTTTTGCTTCTTTCACCGCTTTTAATTGAGAAAATTATCTTGAAACGGGTTACGCATACATATACCCGCCTGTTTGGTGCGTCAAAAATTATGTCACGCGAACGTGTCCACAATCAATAACGCTTAGTTATTATTAAGAGTGTTTGGGCCGAAGTTGCGCGAACGTATACTCCGGTTTTATTTTTAAAAATATAGTTGTATTACGCGAACGTATGCGCAACCATACTTGGTATTTTAAACGGCCTTAACAGATATTCTACGAAATATTATTTTTATCTAGCCTATGAAATTACTAAAAGGCCATGTGTGATTTTAATGAATTTACGAACTAAAATAATGAAATGCTTGTAACCTATTTTATTATTAAGCAAAGATTGAGTGAAGTTGTGCAAACGCATACTCCGAATTACTTTAGGATCATGGTCATGTTACGCGAACGTATACGCAACCCCAGTCATATTTTAAACGGCCCTAAAGGCTTGCTACGAATTTTAATCAGCTTTTAAATCTAGGTTATGAAATTTACACGAGGCCCATATGTGATTTAAATAGTAAAGGGAACACCTCAACTAAAGGACTACACTTAATTAGGCCCAAAAATGCTTTGGCTCACGAACAACTCAGATATGAAGCTTTGGACGATAGGCCACGGAATGTGGAGCAGGCCCATAGTAGTGGACAAAGTGCTGGACCAATAATTGGCCCAATATATCATTAAGGGGGACATTGGGATTTTATGGCTTCTAAATCGAACCCAACTGGCGCCCAAACCATCACATCCCCAAACACACAATGAAATTATTTAAGAAGGAATAATCAACTATCAGTACATGTTTTCATGCAAGTATGCACTAAGTGACAACCTGGACCTTATTTTAAACACACAAAAGATCATTGGGCCTCAATTGAGGCCCCAAACGAGGGATGAAGAGTTCACAATATTTTTACTAGCCTTCCTCGTTTCCAACCTCAACATGGAGAACATATTTTTGCATTCGCCCATTACACAGCAATCAAACCAAAATCAGTTGACAGCAAATCCACTACGGCTGTTATGATGCTAATCATATGAAAATTTATGAGAAACGACGGACGGTGTAGTGCTATATAATTTGTAATGCTCTTTTCTCCTTGTTTTAGCTTTGTATTTAATCAAAAATCCTTAGTAACCTAAAAACATGCTTCGAGCCAAACTAAAGCGAAATAAACCATGTGAAGAAAACAGTAACTAATCAATAAAGGAGTATCCTGAAAATCCAAAATAACTCAAATCCAAACCTCAAAGAGACAACAATAACTATTTCTATCCAAATTTCATGAAGCTGATATATATTAATGAATACTTGCCCAAGGTAAATGCAATCTATCCATCCAAGCTCTAACGTACTGCAATAGAGTTTCAACAATATATACAACCAATCAACTTACACCCTACTATGGCTAAATAGTCTCAAACCAAACAATGAATGATATGGATAACAGTCCATGTATACAGCTGTTTCGAATGTTTGAAATTACTTACACATCCACAGACCAAAACCTCATGCTTTCAACAGGATATAAAATTAAAGAGCATTCCTAAGATACTATTATGCTAACATAAACGAGCTAATCTAAACACCATCACACCATGTTACTGATTTTAGCAATTCCAAGCAAACAATTGACATGAAAACTAAAGAATGGTCATGTATTTCATTAAGTTTCAGGCCATTACAGCTCCAGGTTTACATTTATCCCTTTGAGAATTAGAAAATACCTGGAAAGGAGGTAACAAAGAACAAATGAGGATCAGAAATTCAGCAACAACAGCAGTACATCCCAGAACAAACGACTTTCAGTGAAATCAAAATCAGCAACCAATGAAACAGGATGGACCAAAATCAGCAAATTGAAGTTTCAAAATGAAATCAATAGAACGGTGTTTTCTTTTTAAGACCCATGTTTCCTTTTTAAATGACTGATTCACACTCTCAATGTGTATCTCTTTTTTAGTGTTTTCTTTTTTTTATCAACTCAAGGATGTTTTTCTTCTCCATTTTCAGACTAAATCCCTTTGTCTCTCTGTATTTCTATGTGTTCAACCTCTCAATTTTTCAGAGTGTTCAAAACTATTCTCTTAATTATCCCCCTTTCAATGACTGATTCACAGTTCTTAAATAAGTATTTTAGTCAGTCTCTTTTTCACTAACACTTGGCTCTTTTAATTTTTAATTAAACACTTAATTTCCACTCACTTAGTTCTTATTACTTAATACATCTATTGTGCCCCCTACCCAAGATAACAGCCCCTATATTCAATTATTGATATACTTCATATTCCAATTTCTAAATTACCCTTCACAACCCCTGTTATTTACCCTCCTAGCCAAACAGAACCCGGGTCCAATCGTCCCAAGTTAATGAGCCAAATAAACCCAGTTTAGCTCATTTCCAGGCTATTCAATATTTATGAGCCCAAACAAATTTGACACGGTTTACCATTTTAACAACTAACCTAAAATTGCCCAAAAGAGAAATCACGACAGCCTTAATCCAAAACCAAAGAAAAGAGAAAAAAAACCAATGAAACTATACTAATTAATATCAACAAGATAACAATACTGACAAACAACATCATGCCTGGACAATTGACCCTCGAAGGAATTAAATGAATCAACAAAATAAAAGAAGAAACAGAGGAGCAGAAAAGAAAGATAACTGAAAAGAAGATAAAGAAAGAAAAATATCTAAAAAGATTCAGACGACAGAACCGGGCCTGAGTCTTCAAATACCTTGATTTTAGTAAAAATATGATATTAATCGTGTGTTCTTACAAAGAACACACGAACAATATCGAATTAGAACGAAAACCTTGATTTCGAATTTTTAGGGTTCACCTTTGATATGAAATTCGAGAAGTTCGAGGGGGATTCGAAGAAAATGGAATGGGGATTTGAGGCGAAGGGGGTGAGGTGGTTATTTGGTGTTAGTTTGGGGTTGAACAGAGGTGGCGCCGCCACCGGAGAAATTATGGCGGCACTAGGGTTCTTGGTTTCAAATCGATATTTGAAGAGCTCGGGTGTGATTCGAAGGGAGTGGTTTGGATATTTGGGAAGATGAGATTGAGGGAAGTTTGGGGTGTAATTTTGGTGGTGATTGGTGGCTGACCGCCGCCGTGGGCGATTTTCGGCGGGCGGTCAGCGGTGGTGTAAGGGAGGGGTCACTAGAGATGGGGGAGGGGAAAGGAAATGGGGGGGTTTGGTTTGGGGTAGGGTAAGGATTTGGGTATATTAAAATGAGAATTTAACGTGGACCGTTGGATCAAGGGGAACCAACGATCCAGATTAAGCAGGGGGGAGAAACGGAGTCGTTTTAGTGTTAATGGGGGATTGGGTCGGTCCGGGGAAAGTGGGTCGGGTTGTGGGAATGATACTGGACCGTTGGATCAGGATTGATGAATGGTTGAGATTGGTTGACACCGAAACAGTGTCGTTTGGTTTGGCTGGGGACGGACTAGGTCGGGAAGGGTCTTGGGCTGGACTGGATGGATATTTGGGAGGGTATTGGAGTGGGTTTGGTTTGGGCTAGAGTGTTTTGGCCCAGACTTTTTTCTTTTCTTTTCTTCCTTTTTCTCAAAAATTAAAACTAAAAATCCTAATTAAATTATAAAATCCAAATTACCTTATCAAAAATACTATTAACTCTAAGTAATAATTATCACAAATAATTAAATACCAAGCTAAAAGAAAAATCATAAAATTTGAAACTAAACACTAAAAATGTCAAATACGTTATTTTTTATGCTTTTCATTTTTTATAAAACAATTATATTGATTAACTCCACAACGTCTAATTAAAACCTAAATGCAAATGCAACCTTTTTTTTGTATTTTTTATTTATTTAAACACATAAACATGCACGGACATAGGCAAATAATGATAGAAAATACCACAAAAATTCACAAAAATGCACACAATAAAACAGACAATTTTTGTTTTAATTTTTGTGGGAGTAATTCATGTGAGGCAAAATCACGTGCTCACAGTGGTATTTACACTGGATTGTTGTTGTAGTTGTTGTTGAGCCGAGAGTCTATCGGAAATCGTTTCTCTACCCTTCGGGGTAGGGGAAAGGTCTGTGTACACAATACTCTCCCCAGACCCCACTTTTGGGATTTATACTGTATTGTTGTTGTTGTTGAGCTGAGAGTCTATCGAAAATCGTCTCTCTACCCTCCAGGGTAGGGGTATGGTCTGCGTATACATTACTCTCCCCAGACCCCACTTGTGGGGTTTACATTGGGTTGTTGTTGCTGTTGTTGTTGCTATTACTGCTGTTGTTGTTATTGAGCCGAGAGTCTATCGAAAATCATTTCTCTACCCTCCAGGGTAGGGGTAACGTCTATGTACATACTACTCTCCCAGACCCCACATGTGGGATTTACACTGGGTTGTTGTTGTTGCTGTTGTTATTGTTGAGCCGAGAGTCTATCGAAAATCGTTTCTCTACCCTCCAGGGTAGGGGTAAGGTCTGTGTACACAATATTCTCCCCAGACCCCACTTGTGGTATTTACACTGGGTTGTTGTTGTTGTTGAGCCGAGAGTCTATCAGAAACCGTCACTCTACCCTTCAGGGTAGGGGTAAGGTCTACGTATACACTACTTTCCCCAAACTCCACTTGTGGGATTTATACTGGGTTGTTGTTGTTGTTGAGCCAACAGTTTATCGGAAACTGTCTTTCTACCCTCCAGGGTAGGGGTAAGGTGTGGACACACTACTCTCTTCAGACCTCACGTGTGGGATTAGGTTGGGTTGTTGTTAATCACTTGACAATTCTTATTTCAATTTTCCGACCCTCATCCTGTTAACTGACTTAATCGCAATAATTATCCAAAGACTTTTTATCGCCCATGAGAAAGAGAGTTTAGAGTGCCACACAAAGAAATGAGCATTTGTATAATAACAAGGATTGCCTGCACATTTTGATGTATGTCACCTGGATAAAGTAGGAATATTTTTATACTCTACTTTTCATTATCAATAAAAATAATTGTTATATAAATTGAAAATTGGCCTTTTCTGATTAACCTGTCACGGTGTACAAAAATTTAGAATGAATGTGAAATTGCCATGTGTAGTATTATATTATAAAATGTTCTGGTATTCTTTATCAGAATATTATATACTTTGTAGCAAATGTTATAAAATAAAGACTGTAATGTAAAGACAGGTATAGAGAGAAACTGATATATTCTTCAAATTCAAACTGTTGTACATAATGAACTGAAAACTCTTCTATTTATAGAAGAAAGGAAGTTGTTGTGTAAGCTGCTACTGCAAGCTGCTGTGTAAGCTGC
>MU718311.1:24326-38818 GCA_026770625.1 Nicotiana glauca
CACTTCTGGTGGTTAACAAAATATAATTACAATGAGATATATGAAATATAACCACTTCTGGTGGTTGTATATTTCTTGCAAACTCTGCTAGAGTTTAAGTTTATCTGATAATGTTATCCATCTTCTTCAAAATGACATAAATAAGATATATTATAGTCAACATCGGTATCAAATCATCACTTTTATTTATGTATAACAAACAACAAAAATTAAAATTTTTACATTTCTACAGATTCATCACCGATTACATGACTTGTTTCTCCTTCTGGGAGTGCAAAGTAATCAGCTACATCCAAATGCATGAAGTCTAAATTATCTTCAGAAATAAAATTTGCTTCAGCATTTTTCTCTATCTTCTTTAGGGAGGCTTGATAAAGCTCAACCAGGTGCTTTGGCGTACGACAAGTACGTGACTAGTGTCCTTTTCCTCCACATCTATAGCATGCATTTGGTGCTTGCACCGCTTCATGCTTTTGTTCCTTCCTTTTCCACTGCTGGTGGCGAGGAGGGTTCTTTGGTGCATTATTATTATCATGATTAGAGTTTCTTTCCCGACCACGGCCATGACCACGACTGGGGTCACGACCTCTTCCACGTCTAGCTTGGTGGAAGTTCGTCTCATTTACTTCAGGGAATGGACAAGAACCAGTAGGTCGGCTTTCATGGTTCTTCATTAATAGCCCATTATGTTGCTTGGCTACAAGAAGATGTGAGATAAGTTTAAAATACTTTTTAAATCTCATCTCTCGATATTGCTGCTGTAGGAGCATATTCGAGGCATGAAAAGTGGTGAAAGTTTTCTCCAACATATCATGATCAGTNTAGCCTTAGATGAGTGCAATCATAACGTGCCTGTGGAAGAATGGCCATCTTCAGGTGCTCATATCTATCTTTCAAATTATTCCACAGTATGACTGGATCTTTAACAGTAAGATATTCCATTTTCAGGCCCTCATCAAGGTGATGGCGTAAGAATATCATTGCTTTGGCACGGTCTTGGTTTGATGCTTGATTTTTATCCTTGTTGGTGTCTGCCAGACCCATCGCATCAAGATGAATTTCAGCATCAAGCACCCAAGACATGTAGCTTTTGCCCGATATATCCAGGGCTACAAATTCAAGTTTAGAAAGATTTGACATTATATAGAAAAAGAAAGTTCGTACCTCAGATACTTTCAAAGTATTTGCTCGAGATGGCAGAGTCTCGTGCTGATAACGTGTTATAAAATAAAGACTGTAATGTAAAGACAAGTATAGAGAGAAACTGATATATTATTCGAATTCAAACTGATGTACATAATGAACTGAAAGCTCTTCTATTTACAG
Source organism: Nicotiana glauca (assembly GCA_026770625.1). Lineage (NCBI taxonomy): Eukaryota > Viridiplantae > Streptophyta > Magnoliopsida > Solanales > Solanaceae > Nicotiana > Nicotiana glauca. Next base: position 25,653 of record MU718311.1, read on the forward strand.
AAGAAAGGAAGCTGATGTGTAAGCTGCTACTGCAAGCTGCTGTATAAGCTGCTACTACAACCTGCTGTGTAAGCTACTATAAGTTGTTGTGTAAGCTGCTACTACAAGCTGATGTGTAAGCTGCTACTACAAGCTGATGTGTAAGCTGCTACAAGCTGGTGTGTAAGCTGCTACTATATCCGATATGGATAATCTTATACTAAGAGTAATATTTATCCATAACGGAGTACTGAAAGGATAAGCTCATTGTACCCGATATGGATAATCTTCTACCGGGGGTAGTGTTTATCCATAACGGAATATCAAAAGGATAAGCTTATTATACCCGGTATGGATAATATTCTACCGGGAGTAATGTTTATCCATAACCGGGTACCGAAGTGATAAGCTTCTTCAGGAGGCTTATTTTCAAAATAGATAAACATATTTACGGCGGAGTCCCATATGGATAAGCTTCTTCAGGAAGCTTATTTACAACGGAGTATGAACATCCATAATATAATATATTTATAACAGTAAAGTGATATTGCTACTTTAATACCAAGCTATTAATAGAGCTTATGGCTCCCCAACTACTCGATTGTCCCATATTATAAGACTAGTAACGGATATTCCGTGCTGCGCACGGGCCCAAGCTCAAATAAGCCAACACAATTTAAGTTAATTAATGATTTATTTCTGTGTTATGTAGATTTGAGTATAATTAAGAAATTTAATCATAATTTAAGAAAAAATCGATAATATATCAACTAATTTATTTAAGAAATATTTCAGGAAATAAATATGACTTTTCAGGCGCAAATTTTCAACAAAATTAGTCAAGTTCACATCCGAACACAACTTAACTTCTAAATGATTTCTTTTTTAATTTTTATTTCAGCTCTAAATAGTTTTTTCTTCAACTTCACTCAAATATTATTTGAATTGAACTCTAGCAGATATTATAATATAATATGTGTTAGAACATTTTATTTTGAGGAAAATTAGGTATACAATAAAATGTGACTAAGATCCAACATTAAGATATAACAATATTATTCTCTTAATTTATCTTCAAAAGAATGACAATGATGCAGTAAGAGAGTCAAACTTTCTAGTTTTTATTTTATATTTTCATTATGATAATAATTCTTTTTCAGTAGTACAATAATACATTTCTAACTCTCTAAATCCTAAACACTTGCCTAAGTATTATTTCATCATTTTATCTTCTTAGTATTACTCCCCAATATTTGTTTAGGGCGTCATTTTTTTTCAAAAAAATTATTGCTTTTTTCTTCTTCTTTTTAATAACTCAATTACTGCCTCCTGGATCCCAATTCAATCCTTCCTTTTCTCTTAAACCTTCTGCAAAAATTTCCTAAGCTTTTGCTCCATTTTTATAAATTTGTTCGCATAATGTAAATGCCTTTCTTATAATTGATTAAGGAATTTTTCATCAATATCAATGTAAACAAACTAAAATTTGCACCAATTATAATTAATCACGGTGCCTGATAATACTTGATTTTAAACTATTAAAGTTTGCCTGCTTATCAATTATTTTAGATTTCTTTACATATTACTATATTGTGCCTAGTTCATTTTACTTTTACATAAATTATTGAATAAATTTATTAACTTTTTTTTGGAATAAATATCTTGCGTTGCTTCTAGAATATTAAGTTTGCGTGTTGTTTTGTTTTGATTCATTTTCTATAATCTATTATAAAAAAAAAAAATACTTTTTTTACTCCAAATAAAATATCTTATGTTGCTTCCAATATTTTAGGTATCTTGTTTATAAATTTTTTACAGTCTATTGCAGAAAATAATTTTCTGAACTCCAATCAAAATTGACCTTAAACTGTCTAATAACGTTTTTGAACAGCAAAAAAAATATTTAAACATTTTCATCCATTAAGACTTTGCAGAATAACTACAAGCAATATAAAAATCTAAATTATAGCTGGAAAAGAGGGCAAAAAAGAAAAGCTATGAGCGCGTGGAAAGGGGCCGGTGATTGAACAACGGATTCCCCAAGTTTACTAACTTCACACAAAATCAAGGTCATCTAAAGCAATAAAGTGATAATTTAGGGGTATAAAATACTGCTAGGTGTGACGTTGGAACATCCAAAGAGGGCCCCACATGAACAAGAAGTGCCAGTTCCAAATACTACTGCTATGAGCGCGTGGAATGGGGCCGGTATACTTTCTGCAATCTCATCAAATGTGTCCAAGTGATAATACTATATAGTACAATAGCCTAAAGCATATAAATAGTGAAATTCCGAAACTGCCCCCGTCAACAAGCAGGCATGTTGACGGAGAGCAGGTGCCTGTGTTCCCTCTTCTAATACTATTATATGTTATTATAAATAGTATTATTATGTTATTATATCATAAAATCAGAGCAACATTTTCAAGATCTATACAGATTAAAAATCTGATAAATTTATGAAGTAGTTTATACGTCAGAGAATTTATTAAAAAAAAAGTACTTGAACAACTTTTATTTTAGAAAAATATTGCAAGGTTTGACCTTCCACCATGTTTAGTTCTATACTTCTATTTCTGTCGTGTGTGCGTCATGATGTACACGTATATACAACTGATATCGAATTTTCACCGAGGGGATAAAAATAATAGGGAAGATAAACTATTTTCCAAGCCATCAATAAATTTACAGCTTATTTGGATTGTTGTTATATGGTATTTCATAATGTATCGTATTGTATTATTTGATGAATACAACGTTTGGATATATTGTGTATCATTTGTCGTCATTTCATGATATCACACACCCATAATATGAAGAATAAACTTGCAACATTACTAAGAAAAAATAAGATACAAAGTAGAATTATTATATAATACAGTAGGGTAACAAATATAATATAATTATATAATAATAAAGAAAGGCAAGATGAGAGAAAAAAATAAGGTAACGACGCCACCACACTAAATCTGTCGTTCCATAAAGGGACACTTTTCCCCGTTACCTAACAATAGATTTAACGATATGTACAATAAAATTTAAGTAACAACCAAAACAAATATTGTATTTAAAGTAACACTATAATATAATGCAAAAAAATTACCAATAACTTAAATCCTTTATATATTAAATGAAAAAATATCCAAAATTATGCATGTATGATTTGAAATTGTTCAATTTTGTCGTTCATCATATTTTTTGTCAATATATGCTATTATCATTAGTAAATCATTTGTCCTTATATGGAGCTACTTGCGTGAAATATGACGACGGCACATATCCAAATTTTCGAAAAAAATACAAGATCTAAATTGACTCATGAACTATTAACTACTACAATTTAAAATTACCCTTAAGTTGAAATACCGTTAGAGAACACGAACAAAAGGGTGACTTTTTTTTTCTAACAAAGTGTTAATATATGACCAAATGTCCAATATGGGATAATACAGGAACAAAATTTGATAACCACTAAGGGAATTTGATAGAATAATTAAGATCCCTCCCTCTTAATAGAGATTTCTAGTTCGCATCTGAAAATGAAAATTTTCGTTAATAAGAACCTTCTTGCGAAACTATATTAGTCGGATCAATAAATTTTGAATTAAACCCAAAAAAAAAATAAAAAAAATTGACTCCATTCTCTATACAGTTAAAGTGGTTAACAATAGGTGACCCTCAGCTTGTATTGTAAACTACTACTTTTCTTGTGTACAAAGAAAAACATTACTACTATAAATAAAATAAAATAAAATAAAATAAATCCGTCTTGAATATGTTTTTTTCTCCTCGTCAACTAATCAAATTTTCTGTTCACATGCACAGAGAAACTTGACAGAAATTATATAAACCATCTAAATTAAAGTATATAACATAAAGTTTTATTAATTGAAAGGAATTAAAAAGCTCAGTTCTTCAATAAAAATTAATACATGGCATTGTTTCGGAAATTGTTCTATCGGAAGCCACCTGATGGACTACTGGAGATTTGCGACAGAGTTTACGGTTCGTTTCCCTTTGGTTTTCTCTCTGAGTTGACTTGTTGATCAATTGAACTCTGTAGAAAACTCAATTAACTGTTTGCTTATTAAGATCAAGCCAGATAAATAGTTGTTAAATTTAATTTATTTGATCATATTTTGATTTGTTGTGTGGAGATAAATGATTGCTAATTTTGCTTTATTTGCTCGTAGTTTAACTTAAATGTCTAATTCTGCTGTGGAAATGGGAACTTTTTGCTCAATGAACTCGGTAGAAAACTCAATTAAACTGTTTTCTTGTTGAGATTGAGCTAGATCAATAATTGCTAAATTTGATTTATTTGTTCATGTTTTAACTTAAATGTCTAATTTTATTGTTGAAATGGGAAGTATAGAAGTGATCATCTTCTAGGTCCTTTTTTGGGGGCTCAAATAGTAGGATATGAGGGAACTCATTTGGTTCAACTTCACATTTTTCTCTTTTTATTTTATTTTTGTTTAAGTGGTATCTGGGCTAACTTGCACGCACCTCGACTATTCTATTGGGTACCTGCTGCCTCCGGTACAAGTACCGAGATTCTACCCACCAAGGCTTAGACGGATGAATCAAATTACCTAGTGTTTTTGTCTCTGCCTGACACATGGAAGAACTTGTAGTATATTAATGAAAATTGGTGAATATTCCAAAGTTCCTTCGAAAATTGACCTTTTACGTTGATTAGAAAGCTTATTAGTTATATGTTGTATAAGTGGGTAAAACATTATTTAGGGAAAAAAAGATTTTGGAATTTAGTAGGTTATAACATTTTATATAGCTTACTCCTCTTTTCCTAATAGACCTTACTAGTCTGGAACAGTTTGCGAATAAACCTAGTGGAAGGTTGAGACAAGCAATATTATATGGAGTGAGATGTAAGGTCTAACATTCTTACGAGGTGAATGTCTTAGAAATTTGGATGTTAAGGCGAATGCTTGAATACGAGATTAAACACAATCAGAAATGATCGATCACATCAAGAGAGGTTGTAAGTGGCACACAAGATGTTTGTTAGTTAGTTAGAAGTTGGCCTTATGTGAGAAGGCTGTTTGCAGAGTCATGTCATCTCTCTTTCGTGAAATGAAATGGTAGAGGACTATAGAATGTTTGCCTGTAGCATAGTAGTTTAGCTAATAATTGCATCTATTGTTATTTGCAGTATTTGATAGGTGTTTCACTAGTGATGTTTGGGAAGAAAAAAACTACAAAGGCTATGTAGCAGGTATAATTAGCCAACTTCAGGATCATTACCCTGATGTGTCAATTTTGGCTTTCAATTTTCGGGAGGGAGAGTCACAAAGCCTGATTGCAAAAGATCTAACGGCACATGATGTGACCATAATGGACTACCCTCGACACTATGAAGGATGCCCTTTGCTCACTATGGAGATGATAAACCATTTTCTTAGATCCAGTGAAAGTTGGCTCTCCCTTGGGCAGCAAAATGTGCTACTAATGCACTGTGAATGGGGTGGTTGGCCAGTTTTGGCATTTATGTTGGCTGCATTATTGATATATAGACGACATTTCACCGGTGAACAGAAGACCTTAGACATGATTTATAAGCAGGCTCCTCGCGAGCTTTTGTACTTGTTGCAACCACTGAACCCAATTCCTTCTCAGCTAAGATATTTACAGTATGTAGCAAGGAGGAACATGAACACGCAATGGCCTCCATTGGATAGAGCACTCACTTTGGATTGCATCATTATTAGGAAAATACCTAACTTTGATGGCGAGGGTGGTTGCCGTCCCATAATTCGTATTTATGGACAGGATCCATTAATAGTTGCTGATCAATCTCGGAAAATTTTGTTCTCAACACCAAAGAAAAATAATGTTGTCCATCACTACAAGCAGGTAAGATATTTTTCTCCTTCGGAAATCTCAAGTATTCTTTGCTACTCTCTCCGGTCCACAATAAGTGACCAATTTGCTTTTTTATTTTGGTCCAAAATAAGTGTCCATTTATATAATCAAGAAAAATTTAATTTGTTCTTACAAAATTACCCTTATGTACATATCCCTAAAAAGTTTTCTCACTCCTCACATTAAATATTTAATGAAGGATAATTTAGTCATACTAGGTATTTTTGTATAGAATTTAGTATTTTCTTAACGGGCGTACCAAAAGCAAATAGGTCACTTATTGTGGACCGGAGGGAGTATTTCACGGCTTTTGCTATCTTAGAAAGATGGTAGCTTTGTCAAGTTTTTTGGATCAGACAAGGCATTCATCATGTTGTTGCAGGTAGAATGTGAATTGATGAAGATTGATATCAATTGCCATATACAAGGTGATGTAGTCTTGGAATGTATTAGCTTGAATGATGACCGGGAAAAGATGATGTTTCGGACAATGTTTAACACATCTTTTATTCGGTCAAACGTTCTGATACTTAACCGTGATGAAATTGACATATTGTGGGATGCTAAGGATCAATTTCCAAAAGACTTTAAAACAGAGGTATCATTGTTCTCCTTAGATGCACTTTTCTGTTATTATATGTTCACTCTATCAAGAAGCATATTATAATTTATGACTATGCACGGGATGAAGGTTCTTTTTTCAGAGATGGATGCTGTTGCTTCCATAGATCCTGTGGAGGACCGTGCAGATTGGCTGAATCAAAAGGGTGATTCTGTTGGCAATACGCTCCAACAAATAGCTGCGTCAAATTTGATCCCGGAAAGATTAGAATCTTCATCCAAGAATACGGACACTAGCCTGCTCATTGCTCAAGCTGCTTTAGAGAAGCCTCAAGAGAGGCAAAGAGCTGCAGCATTAGAAAATATTTCTAAGGGCTTGAGACAGTCTACTTTGGAGCAGAAGGTTGGGTCATTCTCTGATCCACCGTCCGAAGAATACCATGGCAACAAACAAAAAGCTGAGCTTCAGCTTATTGAAACCAAAGGTGAGATAAAAAAGTCAGACTTTCAACCATCAACGGCTTTTTCGGAATCTTCTCCTATTGACTCTAGCATAGAAACTAATGCTCAATTTCTAATTGTTGAAAGAAAAAACTGAGATGAAAATATCAAAGTTGCAGCCATCAAAAATTTGTCCAATGCTTTCTTCTATTGTATTAGTGTAGACTCTAATGCTTCTGCTACATCATTACCAGTGTCACCTCATGATGTCACAACAGTGGAACATCCTTCATTTCATGGACAAGAATGTGGTAAGCTGAAAAAAGTTTCTTCTCTACCTGAAAACAGGAACCGACCACTCATGACAGATGTTCTCGCTTCGCTTCCTCCACCTTTACCGGCAAAGGATCAAGATATTGTCACTGGAAAGCCTCTATCCCCTGCTCCAATGCCACCAACACTACTCACTCCTCCCAAGGATAAATTAGTCATTGGAACTGCACCTTCTACATCACAGCCTACTACGCCCAGAAACCAAAGTCCTAATACTGTATATTTGAAAGATGATAGAACTACAGTATCTCAACTTGACACATCTCGGCTTCCTCTTGAGATGCTTTCAAGTCCATGTGAGAATGACAAAATTTCCAAAATGGAACCTTCTCTGCGTACTTGCCCGTCCGAAAGTTCTCCTTATTCCCAACCGCTTATCCCAAGTTTTTCTTCTCCATCAGCCTCCATACCCAATGTCAAACCTCTAGAAGAAAAGTTGGGTGGAGAGTGTGGGCTGCTGCCATCACCACCACCTCTACCACATTCAACCTCTGTATTGGAGGAGAATTCTTCTTCTGTTAGTGGACCTCCTCAAACTCCAGCACCTCTTACACCACCTTTGGCAAAAAATTCAACTTCCATTGGAGAGCCATCACCACCACCACCGCCGCCACCGCCTGCTGCTGCTCCTCCTCCTCCTCCTCCTCCTCCTCCTCCTTTACATACAATCCCTGTGTTGAATGAGAATTGCTCCTCAATAAGTGGACCACCTCAACCTCCACCCCCACCTCCACCTACCCCGCCTTTGAAGGAAAGATTAGTGTCCAAAGGTGGAATGCTACCTCCTCCACCTCCACCGCTTCCTGGGCAGCATGTGAAGGAGAATTCTTCTTTAACTGGAGGACCCTTTCCACCTCCAACACCTCCTTTGCCTACTGCACAGGATTCTAGTCCTACAAATTCATGTGCAGTGCCATTGCCACCACCGCCACCTCCTCCTTCCCTGGATTCATCACTCAAGGATAATAACAATCTTCGACAGACTGCTCCTGTTCCTCCTCCGGTTCCTTTTCCTAAGGTGGATGTAGAAGCAAGTTCTGGTCACACACGGTCAGCATCAAGTGGTAGTGCAAGGAATAATCTGCCTGCTTCTCCATCTCCACCCCCTCCTGTTGCTCCTCCACCTAATAAAAATTACCGACGGCTGTTGTCTAGTACTATGACTTCAAGAAGCAATTCAAAGAAGCTGAAGCCTTTGCATTGGTTAAAAATAAGTAAAACAGTCCAAGGAAGCTTTTGGGCCGAAATTGAAAAATGTAGCTATGCCTCCAAGTATGTTCTGGACATATTGTTAGTGCAGTCATGTGGTCAACTCCTTTTTCAGAATACAATGTCTCATTTACTTTGATGTGTTTCTGTTTTATAGGTCATCGGTGATTAATATGTCAGAACTTGAATATTTCTTCTTAGTTCAAAGTGTAGACCAAGCAGGTTCAGGAAGGAATGGGGATTCAAGGTCCAAAATTGGGCAGAAGCCTCAGAAAGTGCAGCTGGTGACTTTCTATTATCTGAATCTGTTATCTAAATTTGTAACATTTCTTAAATACCTCCTACCTGATACTTGCATAATACTGCTGGAATCTACTGGCTGTTCTACTTCCAAGTTTTAAGAGAGATTATTTATCTAAATACTTTTCCGGCAGATTGATCATAGACGGGCTTATAATTGTGAAATCATGCTTTCCAAGGTGAAGATACCGTTGCACGACATGCTGGTAAGCAAAATTCATTTGCATATATTGGACTTACATTTTGGCATAACTTAGTCGGTGTATTTATTCTTTGAATAAAGCTTGATGAATCATATGTTCATGTTCGTATGTGCCATGTTTACTTGAGTAACTGTTATTTCCTTTCCATGCCTGCAATAAGGTTGGTGATGTTATCGCCACAATTCTTTTACCATTTTAAAGCCTCAAGCAACTTTCAGCCTGCCTTTTCATTGCTTTTACAGCTGGAAGTTTCACTTTTGGTGCTCCTTGTTAGTAATGATCTCTCATAGTTCCTAGACTGTTAACCTAGATAACTTCCCATCCTTTGTGCTTTGTTCTTCAATATGCTGAACTAACCTTACAACTAAAAGTACTAATCAGATAGTTGACTTCATTGGAGAGTTCATGGCCACACAGTGGATTTTTCCATATGAGCTTTTATTACACTTCATAAATAAAGGATTTTCCAATGTCTAGCTGTACCAGTAGCAAAAATTGTACGGTCCATGACAGTATTCATTACTATGTAACCTATTGAAAATTGAATGATGGCTCCAATATTAGCTGATTCCATTTTCGGCAGAGTTCTGTACTAGCATTGGAAGATTCAGCATTAGATATTGATCAGGTCGAGAACCTGATTAAGTTTTGCCCAACAAAGGAGGAGATGGTGGTGCTCAAGGTAAGAAATTTATCCACAAGAAATTTAATAAAGATTACTCAATGCAGATTAGAATGTCGTAGACAAATTTATTTATCCAATGCTTCTGTTACAGGGTTATAAAGAAGATAAGGAGATGTTGGGTAGATGTGAACAGGTCAGCCCATTCTGAACTAACCTTATCTTGGTTTACTATATCAGTTTCTCTCTCAGCGACTTTCTTGTATGTTTGACATAAAATTTCTGTGACTGTTCTCTGTAACAGTTTATGTTAGAATTGATACAAGTCCCTCGAGTAGAGTCCAAGCTACGGGTTTTCTCATTTAAGATTCAGTTTCAACCCCAGGTGAGAGGATTATGCATCTGCTACCTGATTTTAGAAATGTGAGGTTTTGTCTTGCTAAAGGCGCATATTTCTTTTTCAATATTTTCAGATTTCAGACCTAAGGAACAATCTCAATATTGTGAATTCAGCAGCTGATCAGGCAAATATCTTTTTCTGTATTATTTCTTCCTTCTTGATTAATCTTTTATTACTCTCGAATGCTTTCTTGATATTCCATCTTTACCCCGTGTCGTTTTAATGTCCTAATCAGATCAGAGGTTCATCAAAATTGAAAGGGATTCTGCAGACAATTCTGTATTTGGGAAATGCTCTCAACCAGGGAACTGCAAGAGGTTGGTTAACATGTTTTTCACAGAAGCGTATTCCACTCACCATATTTTGCTTATCATGTTGTATTGCTTTCTTGATTTGGTTAGGAGAGTAGGTTCAAGAGTTTCTTTTTCAGAAACCAGGACTTGTTTGGTTTAGAGCGAGACAATAGAATTGAGAGAATCTACTGTTTAATAATCCAATTTGGTCCTCATAACTTAAGGTTTCTATTATAAAGTTTTTAGACGAAATCAAGAGGACTAAAGATTATTGATTTCTCAGCTATTCTCTTCGCTATGTGAATTTCTGGTCTTAAAATTCTTCGAATCATCTTTTGCTTCACGGACATGATACATGCTGCTATTTGCTATTAACTATTTGGTGTATTCTTGGAGCAATTATTATTCTTTTTTTAATATCATGCTTGTCTTGATGCAACTGATATAGGATCTGCTGCTGGTTTCAAGTTGGATAGCCTCCTTAAGCTAACTGAGACACGTTCGTCGAACACTAAGATGACTCTCATGCATTATCTTTGCAAGGTAAAATCTGCTTTTTGTGAATAGCTTCATAAGAGCAGAATAATGCAGTATACGAACTTTCTACCTGGTGTTTTCTGAAGTATGCTGAAATGAACCAGTACTATTTATCAGAGAGCATATTCAATTTTTGACCTTTCGATAATCATGGCTTTTGGTGATGCTAAAATATCCATTTAAGAGTTAGATACCGTTTATTTGTGATAACACACAGGTTGAATCATACAATGAAAACAGTTATGGATCTGCCTTCACATAATTACTTTTCTCTTTTCACTGGGAAACCTTTTCTGGTTAGACTTCCTGTACCTTGTATTGCAAAGTGTATTACATCCAAATCCAATCAATATTATGTCCCCTAAAATACAAGGTGTGTGTTATACTTCCAAAATTTTCATCTTATTGATGTCATTTCGCCTCTTAAAACTTGACTTTAGCAAGCAAAATCCGTCTTGACGACTAAGGTTTGCTTTAAGTTCACTGTGCAGTATGATTATTTAAGATCTTATCTACCTATCACAAGACAAAAAGGAAAAAACGAAATGTTTATCTTGGAAAAATGCATTTGAATGAACTTTTTCTTGGGTTGGTGATAAACTTTTACAAAAAGCTTTATGTTCTTCTGCCAGATACTTGCTGACAAATCGCCTGAGCTACTTGATTTTTCAAAAGATCTTTCCAGCTTGGAACCTGCATTGAAGGTATCTTTACCTGAACCGGCTGATGACATTGTTAATTATTAGAGATATGGATGGCACTTACTGAGTTAACACAAGCTTTGTTCAGATACAACTGAAATATTTGGCAGAGGAAATGCAAGCTGTTAGCAAAGGAATGGAGAAAATTAAACACGAACTGTCCATGTCTGAAAGTGATGGACCTGTGTCTGAGAATTTCTGTAAGGTAATCTACTGGTTTATTTCATCTTTTCTGGTTAGCTACACTTGTTATGGTGGGATAACTAATGAATAAAGAAATTATGGAACTTCGTATTATAATTAATTGGTGTAACTTCCACTTGCCAGGCTCTGAAGGAGTTTCTAAGCTCCGCTGAAGGCAAAGTCGGGTCCTTAGCTCAGCTTTTTTCGGATGTGGTATGTCTGACCTTTTATGACACAGGTTTTCATGATCTTATAGTAATTCGACCATATCGCAAATATTCCTCATGTGGTGCCCTTGCTGCTGCATATGACAGGGCAGAAATGTCGATTCATTGATTGTTTACTTTGGCGAAGATCCAGCTCGCTATCCATTTGAACAAGGTAATAAATGTTGAATTCAAGCAATTATCTACTTCTGCTAGGAATTTCATATGGCTGTTTGGGCATATTTATATCCTCTAAGTTGTGGTTAGTACAACAAGTCTTCTTTTCAATGAGATGATCTTCAGCTTACCTCTATTATATCTTTTTCCTCATAGTTATCGCAACGTTTATGAGCTTTCAAAGAATGTTCAACCAAGCACGAGAGGAAAATCGCAAGCAGCTGGAATTTGAGAGAAAGAAAGCAGAGAAGGAAGCTAAGGAGAAGCAGAGGAGACGTGCTTCAAATAAGCAAACTTGATACTTTGAGCATTCAGTGTACAGCCCCTGGGTTTTGGTTCAACGGTAGAGGTAGTACCAACCGGGAGATGTGTGGTAGGCGTATATTACGAGTTTGAGTCCGTCTGGGGATTCAAGTCTGGTATTTAAGCTGAGAAGGCGGTAAGGGCGGGCCCATTATCCACCAAGTTTCCGAAATGGAGACGGCAGATTTCTCAGTTATCAAAAAGAATAAATATAGTCATACATGAATCACCATATGCTCCTGCAAACATACATTGCGGATATGTGCGGACATCGCAAAGCTTTAAATGGACAGAAGCAAGCTCCCTGAGCTTTTTCTCTTGTTTCAGAACTATAGTGGAACTTGCAAGTAGTCGCATATCATAGCAAAGCTTTCTGAAGATTGAAGATCCTGGGGAGTGAGAAATCAGTTCATGATGGTGAACGGGTAGATGATGTACGTTTCTTTTAGATTGTCCCATATTGGTTAAGGAAATGGACTGTTGTCTCCTTCTATGGTGTTGGACAATGATCACCTTATGAGATAGCTTTTGAGGTTAAGTATGGCCCAAGGTTTATTTTCTTAAAAATGTCAAAGTGGAACATACAAGTATAGCCAAATCAAGATGAGATGGACGGCCGTTCAGAGGTTGTAGTGGGACTACCATAGGAAAGCCCGCCCCCGCTTGCTAACATAGAAAGAGATTCATGCATAGCAGTAGTCTCTATGTGAATATCTTCCCGACCGGCTAGGCCAAATCGGGGCACCACTTGGGATGATTACATTTGAAGCTGTTCTATATAGTAGTATATCTTCCCCTAGATTGAAGACCCTGGAGAGGAGGGGGGGGGGGG